>BQNB010104722.1:0-23756 GCA_026074375.1 Tanacetum coccineum | reverse complement strand
TTATGTAGTTAATAGCAAAAAATTTAGTCTTAGTTCAAACTTATACTTGAATTTTTCAAAAAAAAGTCTTCTCTATATATATAAAAAAATTATATGAAAAATGATGAAAAATGAAAAAAAAATATAACAAATAATAATTATAAACTGTGGGCTGATAAAAGTTTGTTGTATCTTGCCGGCTCACAACCGATGTTACAGCCTTCTAAAGAAAGCCCATAGTAAGAATAAAAATCCGAGACTGATAAAAGTTTGCTGCATCTTGCCGGCTCACAACCGATGTTGCAGCCTTCTAAAAGGTCGAGGGTTACAATTGTATCAATGTTATGTTTAATATTAAGTTTGAATTAATAAATAGATCTCTTTTTGTTAAATTTAAATATGCTTTTGAACTTTGACTATTTCATTTTAAGTTTTTAAATAAGCTATGTATATACGGGAAACCTAAGAGTTTTTGAAACCTAAGGTCCGTGAGTCCCGATACTAGTCTCTGTGGGGTGTCAAAAGCCTGGTCACTTAGCCGCAAGGTTGAGATGTGCCGAGACGAAAGTCGCTACATGGGATGATCTCGCCTTCAAACTCATTATTCTCGGGTGGAACGTGAAACATAGAATTTTGCAAAACGTTGATCCATGGTTGAAATTCAAAATAGCACATTCACCTAAGATATAATTATAGGTGAGTGATAAGTTTCAAAGTTGCAAATAGGAGTAGTGTTAGGCATTTTACTGTAAATTTAGTGGTTGATTCGTTTTAAGCATTGTTGGAGTAAGTGAAAAATCTCATGGGACGATAAAATTTTTTTCCTTTTTTGGGAATTCTCCCGATCGAAATGCATCTTGTTCTATGATCCCTAACGGTTATGAAAATAATGAAAGTCAGAATATTCTAGTTAGTTGATATTTTTATATATATATATATATATATATATATATATATATATATATATATATATATGTAGGTAAATCATAAAAGTGGAAAAAGATTTGAAAAAATAGGAAAAGACAAGGTGGTTTTATAACTTGTTATTTTTAACTCTCCACAAAAGACTTTACTACTTCTTTAAGCACGATAAATTTCAGTTTTGGGGGTGGTTTTGAGGTTTTTGGAGCATATTATGTTGCGCGAGGACACGGGAACATTCATTTATTTTGAGGAATTTTTTGATATGTGAGAAATCAACATTATAATTTGTATATCCATAATAGCCTAAAATGATGAAATGAGCTTAAAAAATATTCTTGTTTTGTATATTTTTGTTGTTTGTGAATGTGTAGGTCACGGTAGTTGCAAAAAATCACAAGAAATCTAGTCCAAAATCGTGACAAACACGGACACTGGGAATGTGTTCTTGAGTACAAAAGGAGCCGGAAAAAGATAAAAAGATTGCTATCAATGGTCAAACATAGTCAACCCTACCCTTGGTCAACATGGTCATACCACAGAAGACAAAAACCTTGAAAAATACCCAAAATGCCCTTAATGTTAACTCTTTTTCCATCTTAAAAGCCCTAAAAACCTAACACATTAGGCCTCCTTTTATAAAAAGATTGTTTTGTCATTTGTGATGTGTAGGTACGGATATTGCAAAAATCACAAGAAAACGGTCAAAACCGGACAAACACGGACACGGGAACGGATAGAGTGCACAAGAGCCGGAAGTTTCTAGCAAAAGGTCATCAAAAGTCAACCCTTAGTCAACAATGGTCAACCCACAAAATGCCAAAACCCTCAAAATTCCCAAAAGAGCCTTATTGTTAAATTAAATTCACAAAAAGTCCCAAAAAACCCTAACACCGTTAGTCTTTTTATTATGAAGACTAACGGTCGTTAACTTTTTATAACAAAACTCTTAAAAACCATTTACCCGAGCCCAAGATATACACCGGCCCAATTTCTTTTTACCCGAGCCCAGGTCAACACCCTTCACCCTGGGTCAAACAACGTTATAAAAAGAAAAGAAAAGGGCGTGGGAATCTGTTTCTACTGTTTATCATCTCCCTCAATTAACCATGCATCAAAAACAAAGGGTAAATCCTAATTGACTACGTGGCTAAAAGATTCGAGTACTAAGCATTGAGTTGGCAGAGCAAAACATCATCAAGTGCTCTCATTGGCTAGAATTATCAAGGGGAATGACACGTTGGATGATAACAAACACACCTCTGATGGAATTTTATACTAAATCCTTTGTAAAAGAAGCACAAGAAGGGAAACAAACCACTGATTGCCACGCTGGCAATCCGTGTAACATACTCATCCAGGGGCTCAAATAAAAGATGCTATTTCAGTTGTAAATGAATGATCAAGATGAAGAGGAGCGCTTAACAAACTTGGGGACCTAGAAGCTTCATTAAGCCACTATAAATACTAGCCTTCATCACTCACAGAACCAGGAGAGATCATCTAGCTTAATTTAGGAGTAGTTTAGTGATAGCTTATTGTAATTTTCTAGCTTATTGTAGTTTAATCCTTTGTAATTTTCATTTAAAACGCCTTGTAATCTGTTTTTCATCAATAAAAGTTTGCATTTCACCTTTTAAACTTGTGCTAAAATCTGCTTTTACTTAAATTGCAATAATAAGCAATGTGGTTTAATAAGCTTAATAAGTTGTCATATCTACTCATAAGCTAGCTAAGTACTCATTCAAGCTTAAAAAGCTTAAATGAGTTTAATTACTCTCAAATCCACAATCAAATTTACCACAGCTTTTAAGGAAGGGAAGTCAATCATGGAAGGACTTCCAGGACCCTACCAGCTTATCACTTGATAAGCTGGAGCTTGTTGATAGCTCAAATGAGCATTTATAAGCCTTGTTTTGTGCAGAGGCTTATGTAAGTTCTCAATTACTTTTTTTTAGCTTTAATATTGCAAATTAGCTTAATACTGCTTATCACTTGCTTATTGTTGTTTAATTTAGCTTATTTTTGCTTATTATAAATGTTAAATGCTTATTATGTCTAATTGTTAGTTTAAAACTTAATCTGCTTGTTATTTCTTTAAAACAGTGAAAAATAAAAAAATAATAGCATAGTTAAGTAGCTTATTGATCTGGCTTATTTGATTGTTGAAATCTACTCATTAAGTCTGATTTTAGCTGTCTAATATCTGGTATTAAAGTTTTGTGCTTAAATTCTCAAAATTATAAGCTAAAAATGAGATTTAGCAACTTAAGAGTTAGTACTGCTAAACACTTTTTGGTCCTTTAATTTGATTTAAAACATCATTTTGAGGTTTATAAAGAAAGGATTTAAGATACTTGTAGGATAAAGTTGTTTTTAAATAAGTTAGCTAATAGAATTTTGAATCTGTGAGGATAAGGTTAGATTTTAGTCCATTTTAAGCTCAAATAGGTTTTAGCTGATTTAGTTTACTTGTTTCCACTCACTTAGGTGTTTTATTATTGTAGAAGCTAGTCTATTAGGTCTGCATTTGAAGATTTATGTTTTGTTTGAAATTGTGTCAATTGCATCAGGTAACAAAAGCAGACAAACAGTCATTTTTAGGATTAAAAATCTGAGGGTAATTTTAGTTTTTAGGATTTGATTTTAAAAACACAAGTAGTTTTTAGGTTAATCTTAATTAGCTTTATCTTATTTTCTTTTTAAAAGATCATTAAGCTATCTGTTTTTAAGCTCAAAATAAGCATTTTGTCTTTTCAAGCTAAAAGAAAAACTCAGCAAGTACTGGGTAATTAAGCAGTTTTAAAGGAGCTTTTTTCATTAAGCATTTGAGTTTCAAAATAGATTTCAAAAGTTGATTTTAGTAGCCTATAGGTTATAGTTAAAGCTAGTATAAGTTAGATTATTACAAGGTTCCATCTGCTTATTAGAAAGTTAGCTTAAAAGTTGTCTTAAGGACTGTTTGGTATTCAGTTTTAGATAATAGCTTATTTGAAAATTCTTAGCTTATAGCTTAAAATCTTTGCTTAATTTCTGTTTAAACTTGCTTTTTAGGCTAAAATTTAGTTGTCATTAGCTTTATAAAGTCAGGCATAGCTTATTTTAACTTTTCAAAGAAAATCCAAAAACATAAAAAACAGCATAAGTAGTCTTTTAATTTAGCTTTTTCTCTGCTTATTTGTATTTCAAAATGTCTTATCTCTGTTGTTTTAAGTAGTTTTTAGGATAGGCTTTAAGTAGGTGTAGGGCTTATTGTCATAATGTTCTGTTTGAGTGCTTAAAAATAAGCACTAAAGTACTTGTTTATCTGTTTTGGTATGCAGTTTCATCATAAGTGCTATTTTGATAATTTCAGCTTATGGCTTTAGCTCTTTGCTTATTTTTAGCTCAGGATAGCTTATTAGGTTAGTAATAAGTAGCTTATAGCTTATTTGGTTCTAGCTTTAGCTTATCTCAGTATTTAGCTTAGTTAGTTTTGTCAAAAAGCCATAAAACATGCAAAGTGAGTTCTGTCTGTTTAAATAAGCTCTTTTCAGCTTATTTAGTGGTTTTCTAGAAAGTTGTTTTCACAAAAAAGTTTTCTTATAAGTTGTTTTAAAATTTTGCTTTTTAAAGTTTTTCTAAAAAAATAAAAAGGGAAGAGGGGAAATCCAGGGTGAGCAAGGCTCGAACCCTGGACCTCTACCCTCCTCAACCTTTATAGCAACACAACACCACACACACTCACCACTGCGCCCTTGGGACTTTTACGTCCAAGGGTGCATCTTTAATCCTTTTAAGCCCTTTTTGAATTTTTTTCCTATAAGCACTCCGAGTGCTGTTTAGGCTTATTTAGGCTTATTCGTTTAGCTTATTTTCTAGCCCTTATTTTTCCTGCAATCTTTGCATCCTTAGCTACTTTTAGAAATTTTTCTAGAATTTTTTAAGTAAGTTTAGTACTTTTAATCATTTATTTTCATTAAAAACTTTAAAAAGTCATAAAAATTAGAAAAATAATCAAAAAAATAATTTTCTTTTTCTGAAAATTTTCTTGTCATTTAGGATTTATAAAAAAATAAATTTTCTTTCGGAGGGTTAATATTTTAAAAATTCACTTTTTAAAGAACGGGATTCGATCCCCCTTTTTTCTTCATTTTTAAGCTTTAACCACTCTCATTTTGAAATTTCCTTAGCATTTTCTTTTGAATAGTCATTTAGGATTAGAAAAAGTTTAGAAAAGCATTTAGGGTTTAATTTTAGTGTTCTTGCCTATTTGTCGCGTTTACTTTATTTCCATTATCGTTTTTCGTAGTTAACTTTAATTGTGTTTTTATTTGCTCACTATTAGGATTTAAGAAAACAAATCATCTTCGAATCAATTCAAGTCATTGTCCAAATAACCCGGTCTCAATTTTATAAATCTTTGGGAAAACGACTCGGTAATCACTTACCGGTTTCTTACGTATTATATTTTCATGTGATTTTTCTTACTACCTTTGTCCTCAAGGGTAGTTTAGGAATTTCATTATCGTTATATTATTATACGTATCTAAAAATAAACATCAATGCATAAAAAAAAACTTTTGTTGATGCAATGTGTATGTAATAGTAAGTATAGGTACATATAGTAGTATGATTCAAAAGATTTCCTCAAAAGTTTTATTTTTGAGTGCGAAATAGGATCCTAGACTCATATTTGAGAAGAAAAGAGATTTGTGAGATTCGGATCTGACGAATTCCTTTTAGATAAGTTCATCCTTTGAGAAAATCAGGCTACTTGATGGTAGAATCTTGTGGATTCAAAGACCGTTGTTCGGGGCATTGGTTTCTATTGTGTGGTAGAGACAAATATGCTCTGTCCTAGGAGTATATTTCTGAAGGTGCAAGGAAAGCAATCAGAGTATGAGTTTCTTAAGTATACTCCTCGTAAACGCATCATCATAGCACGGGTTGTTAGACTAATAAAGTTAGCTTTTGGATACTTTGGAAATGACATTTACCGAGGGACTTAAAGAGATCGTGTAAGTCAACAAGTAGTCATTCCTACTTTTTAGTTTTATTAAGCGTTAGGTTCCATGAGTCCTAGTCCTAGTCTAAGTAACCTTGAAAGGTTCACGATTTGAGTGGTTTTTGGTTAGGATATCAGGAAATGTTATCTATTAGGAAACCCCTCTTCAATAGAGATGTTTCCCTTTTTTTATTACATTATCCACGAAGTAAAGGTGTCAAATTTATATATGTTTGGTATAAGAGTGTAAAACGGGGTTTTTACTAAGGTGGATGGCTCCTTTATTGTCACAAAGGACAGGGATGTCGTTTAGTTTTATTTCATAATCTACTAGGGTCTTTCTCATCCATAACACTGATTGCATGCCTGACTGCGGATGAACAAATTCAGTCAGTCTGTGGTTTAAATGGGATAGGGCGTTTGTTCTTGAGAATCATGATGTAGACAGCCACACCATGAAGGGTGCAAACACCGCAAGTACTATTCTACGGTCGACATAGTCTCCAGGCATGGTCGGAATCCGAACTTAACAATGGTTTCTATAACTGTTTCATTAGGATACGATAATCCTAAGTGTGTTGTTCCTTTTATGTATCTAAATATTCTTTTAATGGCTTTAAGGTGAGAAGATTTTGGATCTTCTTGAAAACGAGTGCATAGACAAACACTAAACATGATGTCTGACCGACTTGTCGTGAGATAAAGTAAGTTACCAATCATGCCACGATACTTTGTGTTGGCAGCGGATTCGCCGTCTTCGTCCTAGGTAAGTTTGGTTTTGGATGACATTGGTGTTTTGATAGGTTTTGAGTTTTCTAGACCGAATTTCTTAAGTATTTCTTTAATGTATTTGGATTGGTTGAAAAAGATGCCATCTTCTAGTTGTTTGATTTGTAAACTTAGGAAAAATTTTAATCTCCACCCAGTAGCATACTCATTTCGAACTCGTCCGTGCATGATTTTATGAAAAATCATCGTAAGCTCTTGACCATGTTGATCAGAATATGATGTCGTCCACGCATATTTGGTACAATAAGATATGAGAGTCACTTTTCTTGGTAAATAAGGTTTTAACTATCAATCTTTCATGGTTTAGTTATGTCTAGGATAAAGGCTTAAGTCTATCATACAAAGCTTTAGGTCACGTTTATACCATAACTAGACCTTTTTGAGTTATACACATGATTAGGTTTTTCGAAATCAGACAAATCCTAGAGGTTTTGTGAAATAATAGACTAACTTCAAATATAAAACCGTTTAGGAAGGCACTTTATGACGGTCCATCTATTGAAAGAGAATTAAGTCATTTGACAACAAGCATACGCAATGAGGATTCTACATTTTCTAACCTGTTTACGGGAGCATTATGTCTCGTAAAATAATTCCTCTAGTTGGTTGTATCCAGGTGCGACCAACGAGGTTTGTTTCTAGACACTACACCATTTTCATCTAATTTGTTTTTGAAAACCCGTTTTGTACCAATGATGGTTTGATTTTTAGGAGGTGAGACAAGGATCTATACATCATTAGTTACGAATTGGTTTAACTCTTCTTGCCTAGCCATTATCCAACTTTCGTCTTTAATAGCTTCCTTAATATTTTGGGTTCTACGGATGACACAAAACAAAAGAAATTACTTTGATTACGGGCTTGAGACCTCAAGGTTCTTTCGTTTAATTTTCCTATGACTTTTTCTAAGGGATGATCTTTGGATTCTTTGATGTTTACAATTTCTTTGTTAATTGGTTCTGATTTTCCCCTTTTCCTCTATTTATTTCAATTTGTGTTTTCTACGAATTGATTCCATTATCTCATCAACTACTAAAATGGTGATGATTTGGAAGGAGGACTTTGTCGAATCTTACATTAAAGATTCTTTGATTTTCATGTTTGTCTTTGTTCAAGATTATATATACGCCTTGCTATTGGGGGGAATAACCAACAAAATACGCCATCGGTAGATTTGGGTCGAATTTAGGATTATTCTTTGGTTTAAATGATACAACATTTGCTACCAAAAAACTTTTAAAGTTGTACTAAGAAAAATTTTTACCTTAAAAAGGTTTTTGTATGAGTTTTTTCAAGAAAAAGTATAATTAATATTCAATTTAAAATAAATGTGTAGTTATCACGGCATATCCAGACAACCAAACTTTTGGGGATAGATTGTTCATATTAGCATAGTACTACTCATTTCTTGTATAGTTATATTTATTACTTTTCAACGACCCAATTGATTGAGGATTACATGGACCGAGAAATTTGAGCAATACCATTAGCATCACAAAAAGCACCAAAATGTACCGCGTTATTAACTTCCGATTCGTGATACCGTACAGAGTCGACCACAATAGGACAACCTTTTTGTACATTGAATTTTTCTACTTAAAATTCAAAGTGGATCAAAACTCTTCAGATTTTGTTTTTCACAAACTGTCAATGTATATCTAGAGTAAAATCGTCAACTATGGCCAATGTGGTATAGTTTCCCCTCCATAACTTTTAGACAGCGACGACCAAGATGACAAACAAGTCCATATGTAAAAGTATATAGACCACTTAGTATTAAAACCATATTTTTAGCCTTACGCTATCGTGAACTTGTTTACCCTATGTTGCAAAGCATCACAAAACGATTTTCAAATTTAAGTAAAGGAAAAATTTACTAACAGAACTTTTTTTTTTTTATATTTTTTAGATATAGCGATTGTAAAAAGTCCTCATATTGACTATGACCCAAAATTTCGATGCTAAAGAGTCTAAAGTGTCACGATCGATGTTAGACAAAGTTTATCTTTTGGTGAGTTATCTATTTTCATTACATAAAGACCATTTTTCCTAATCCCTCTTCTTATGATAATGTCGTCCTTAAGTATTTCGCTATCGGTTTCACTAAAAACTACTTTGCAAACTTTTGCAAAGTTTCGTCATCTAAAGAAGAACTACTATAATAAGGGGTGTCAGAATGTACCTCAATTGAGTTGTGTGCCATGAGACATATCTCATCTTTATTGAGATCTTCATCCTCCATCACTGATCGCTTCCTTGACCCCCAACAATGCCTTTGTCCATTGTAGGAGTGTTTGGGACAATCAAATTATAAAGTGGTTTGGATCGCCACACTTGAAACACTTTCGATCAACTTTTCCCCTTTTATCTTCATTTGCTTTTCGGAAGGCCTTTTTGTCATCGTATGGTTGTCGGATGAATTTCCCTCTTCTTTTAAAGAACTTCTTGAAGTCCCTTACGGCCATGGCATATTCTTCATCTTCACTATCCGAAGATGAAGCTTCTTCATCACTTGATAACTTCTTGGCTTTTAAGGAGAGTGACTTGTATTTTTTTTCTTACTTTTGGATGCCTCGGAATCTTTTTCAAGTACCACTTCATAGACTTTTAGATTTCCTATACTCGTCTAAGAGAGAATATTTGACAAATCTTTTAGATTCTTCAATGTTTTTTAACCTTGGACTCCATTTGTACGTAAGATCCTTAGGAATTTTCAAACATGATTAACGACTATGAAAAAGATTAGTCTAGTTCATTTAAAGATGTAATTATAGTATTAAATCTAGCAAATGCGCAATCAATAGTTTCATCGTCAGAAATTGAAAATTATTCATATTGTTGAACAAACAAATGTATTTTATTATCTTTGACTTGTTTATTACCTTGATGATTAATTACTAGTGAGTTCTAAATATCTTTATCCATTTTACACATAAATATCCTTTCATACTCCTTTTTAGGTAAAGCGTTATATAAAACCATTTTAGCATCATTATTTTTAGCAAGCATCTTTTTATGTTCATTACTTTATCTTTCGTAAGGAACAATTTCATCCCTACTAGTACTTGTGTTTCTATATATAGGTTTGTAATCATCATCAACAATAATATGCTAAAGATCAATATCTTTAGACTTCACATAAGTTTCAATTCTATTTTTCTAATAAATAAAACCATTAGCTTTAAATAGTGGTGGTCGTTGCATAGACTGTCCGTTTTTGTAATTTTCCAAATCTATTTGATCGATTTTAAAGATTTAAAATACAATATATTTTAAAAAAACTTTAGTAACCTTACTCTTGATGCCAATTATGAAAAACTAGAAGGGGGAGTTGAATAGTTTTTCTGATTTAAATTTATGTTTCAAAATTATATAGATTGAGTTTATGTAAAGTTTGTTGATATTGATTTAATCTACACAAACAAATAAGTAATAGAGACAAATAAAGTAAAGACGAGCAAGGAAGAGATAGAACAGTGACATAAATATTTATTTATGAAAGACAATATCATCCACATACGTTTGTGTCTTTGTTAAAGTGACACAAGTATTTATAGTGATTCGGCTACAAGGACACATTCCTTATCGTACTCCACTCCCCAAGTACCCAACTCGAGAGTTCGTAAACATTAGTCCACAATCTCCTTGTCTGGCGGAGAAGCCTTACAACGTCGCTTACATTTTATCTGGTACAAAGCTAAATATCAGGTTCTAACGAAGGTAGAACCAACCTTGCGTCGCTTACACCTTTTTCGGTATAAAGCTAAATACCGGGTTCTAACAAAGGTAGAACCAACCCAATGCTATCAACACTTTTACAAGGATGAAGTTTGTGAATACAATGAATAAATGATGACTAAGAATCAACAAGATGATCTTGATATGATGATGGAGACTAGCAACAAGGAAACTTGAGTTTGATCATCTCGTATGCAATATTGGCAATTTCTTCTAATAAGATAATCACCTAAAATGAGAAATGAAACTAAACTAGATCTGAGATTAAAGATTAGAGAGAGTTATTAGAATGTTAGAGAGATGTAAGAGAAAGGAGTGAAGAAAACATGAGAAATGACTTGCTATTTATAGGCTAAAATATGGCACTATTCCCCTGGTCAGGCGGATCCCTTCTAAAAGGGATCCGGCCAATGTTAGCCAAGGGATCTGGGTCACTAGTAGTGAACATCCGGATTTTGGATAACAAATCTTCTAAAATCTTATGTAATCTTCTAAGATATTGTGTGATCTTCCAAGATTTATCTTAGATATGAAAAGATCTTGTTGATGTTATGCATGATGTAAAGATGAATTTTAATTTACATATTTTTCCAAAAATATAAGCAACCTTATGTTACTTATATACTTATATAAGTTTGTAGTTTTGTAAAAAAAATTATCCAATATGTACAAACCTTGAGTTTATTTAAGATGTAAGTAGTTTGATGTATGATGAGTATAATAAGTTAGAAAACTATTGGTTTAAAACATATAAACTTTATTTTCTACTTTGAATTATTTTATGATTGTTATCGACAAAATAGAAAGATCGTAAAATATAAATAAACGTTTTTATGGCTTATTTGTATTAACAACACGAAATGCTACTTCACATTAACGATGTATTCAAATGTGATATGATTTATGACAGCGTATCAATAATTAATGGGCGGTTTAAGCTTAAGACAAAGGCACATCAGTACTCATTTGATGGAAACTCGTTCACAGACTCAGGCCTGGCCTGTAACTTCTCCTTTACGCATGAGTAGGGGACCATTGTCCCCCAACTGTCACTAACGATTGAGATGTACCATCTGACACCTGACAGTGTGGCGCACAGCTAGCACGATCTTGTACGAGCCAAGGAGACAGTCACAAATGTCCTCTTTGTATGCTCCTTAGATGATCAATGTGTGGCCTCCCCACATGCGTTGATGATCATCCCTCAAAAGGTTTATCTCGAAACTCTAATGCCTCACTATAAATAAAAGGCATCCAACAACATTACAATATGATTTGTTTAAGTGTTACCTAAACTTCATGATCTCAATCATACCGTCAGGTCCTTACCGTTCAGCACGGAAAACCAAACAACACAATAATCTCAAATCTCTCTCTAAACACAATTTACATACCATACTTAAACAATTTATAAAGATCATTAGTTACACATGAAGAGTTTTAAGATGCTAATTCTAGGTCCATACTTTTATACCATTACAATTAGTAACGACCACATCAAAACTATTCCGAATAACTTGTGATCCCATGCAAATAAACAACAAAAACACACACATGCATGATAAGTGAGGCAACTTTTTATAATTTGGGCTTTTGCATTAAAGATTTGGGCTAACCTTACATGCGTAGAAGTCCAAATATATGGGCTTTTGAAGGAATTATTTACACAGCTTATTCTTCTAGAATTGAAAGGTAAGTTTTCAAAATACATGAAGCATATATAACGCTAAGAACACTAATCGAATTTGGATAGCTGTAGATAGAATTGGAGAATATATGTGGTTAAGATAGTTAATCATTAGAACATCCAGTAACAAATAATATAAGAGAAGAAAAATAAACAACGGCACGATGAAAAGTAAGAGTTATGATATAAAGGCAAAGTTTGTCAACATCGAGATTACGTTAAATTGAATTTTTTTGTAGAAAACCATGATCAAGGAAAGCAAAAGATACACGAAAGTGATCAATAATAGTTGAAATACTTTTATTTGTGACGTTTTTCGTTCTTGTTTATCATCTAGAAAATAATAAAAGTTGGACACGTTCAATCCTAGACAGGTACATTCTACCCTTCACGCAAGTGTTTTATTATAAACTAATAAATCATATTGAACTTGACCATCAACCTCAGGATTTTTTCACTACTTTTATGATTACGGAGATATGTTTTCACGACTTTTTCGTTTTGATATACCACTTTTGCTAGAAGTGGTGTGGTTAATGATTATGATTTTATGCATACTTTTCAAATAATGTATCCAAAATCCTTTTCAACCTATACAAACACTCTTGGAAATTCTCCATCTTATTAATTGACATAACACTTTAACCAATTCTGGATGAGGTATATATGGATACAGATAACACATGATCTTAAGTAGGAAAGAGGTTGAATAATCCTCAAAGGTAAGCAAATATGAGTATGCAATCTGTAACTGTTCATTATTTTATTTGTTTTTACCATATTGAGTGAGCATCAAGGCAAAGGTGGCAAGCTTATAAGTGCCATCAAAGTGCAGATATTGACAACTTTATTATTTTTTGAATTTTTACAGCAACATTTTTAGTTTGAATAAAGGTGATTGGATATGGAAATAAAACATTGTTATCTACAAACTTAGTAGGTATCATTTCAACTAATTGGTGATCTTTATGTACCATCTTTGGCATCACCCACTTCTTATTTTTACCAACCAAACCTACCACATACAACAACATCTCCATCTCTTTCTCTCCCACAATCTTTGAAAGTTTCTTACGGTTTTTAGGAATTCGCTGAAAAAGTGATCAAGAATAATTCAAGGATGGGGACAGAAAATGAAGAAAGCAAAAAAGATTTAGCTTCAGAAACTGAGCTGGAATCAACTCATATTGTAACGCCACCACCAGAACCAAAATCAAGTCCGGTAGCAACACCACCAATGGAAAACGAGAAAGCAGAACCACCTCATGTTGGTGATAGTAAGCTCCCTGACACCCCCTCTCATTCATGAAGTTCTTAGATAATTCGGTATAACTCCTACTAGCAGAAATCGTCATCTGAATTCTAAAACGTCTGAATTATGCACGATAATTTCATGAATTATCAGTTTATAAACGTATACAAGTTTATGTTATTTGAGAAAAAATAGTTACGGTTCCTTATATTTTAACCTTTTATACCTGTATAATCTAACCTTGTGATTATACCTACAGATTCTGGACTTGAAATAGTCATTACAGAGAAGAGAATGGCACTTATTAAAGCCTGGGAAGAGAACGAAAAAACAAAGGCCGACAATAAGTACTTATTTTCTCCAAAAACATACCTAAACATACAGTATTAGATATGCCTTTCATGAATCATTTACATGTATGAGTGCAGGGCATACACAAAGATTTCAGCAATCGGAGCATGGGAGAATACCAAAAGAGCAGCAATAGAAGCTGACCTGAAGCAGATTGAGGTATATGTTTAATTTTCACTTGTACAAGATTAAGATATGCATGGAATTAATATCATGTGGAAATGGGGCAGGCAGACATCGAAATTGAGAAAGCAAAAGAGCGGGAGAAAATGAAAAACAAGATGGCTGCCATTCACAAAGAAGCTGAAGAAAAACGGGCACTTGTTGAAGCCAAAAAGGGACAAGACATCATCAAGGTTCAGGAAGCAGCTGCAAAGTTCCGTTCTATGGGCACTCTGCCAGGGAGGTTGTTTAAATGCTTCGGCTACTAGTTAGCCAAAAAAAAACAAGAAAGAAACGTTGTCAGCATACCAAGAGGGCATATACCATCTATGAACTGCCAACATTATGTTTTAGCTCATATATTGCTTGTTAATTTTTATTTTATTTTTGCTTGGCAAAGGGATTATATAATCTTATCAGCTATGGTGTGTTCAAAATCGTGATTGCAAAACATGCATACATACAACTTGATAACAAACAAAGTAAAAAAGATCAGCATAAAAGAAAATGATAGCTCAAATGCACAATCAGAGAAGGGAAAAAAGATAATATTAAAATAATATCCAACAAATTTCTAAAAGTGAAAATAAAAATGCTCAGCTGGAGTTTTTTCAGTTCTCTAAATTTTTTTCTTTTTTTGTTTTTTTGTTTTTTTTTTTTTTTTTTTTTTTTTTTTTTTTGAGGATACGCAGAAGAAACTACATGCTATTCACCACAATCGCTACATACAGAGCTAGCATATAACGGATTCTAAACTAATAAGAGGAAGAGAGTAATAAAAGAAGAAAGATCCTAACATTTGTCTGTCAATTGGCTTAAGTAACTGTTATCCTCTATTTCTCTATCTGGAAATTCCATGAATCAACTGCTTTCTCCATGTTGACTTCAAGTTTGAAACGATCAAAGATGTTTAACTCTGCATAGTACATTCGAACAAGTAATGTCAGATATGTTTAAGAATGATAAAGTCAGGATGCTGAAACAACATACAGGCTTGACCTTAAAACACAGAAAATATACAAGTAGCAATATAGAGTCGATACACATCAAACACGACATTTAATGATTGAACTGTAGCAATTCTGATATCGTTAAAGAAGTCCTGCATTCGTGAGGGACGCTCTAGTTATTTTCCTTTTCAGATTCCTATTGATTTCCCAGGAGCAAGACTAAACTGTAGAGGTGGCATATTCGACCAGTTGACTCATATTTGAGTCAATATGATTCATGCTTATCTTCCACAGATTGAATAATTGATTAAGCTAGAAGGGAATCGGTAAAATGGGTCAAACAAGCTGAAAGTCTATTATTAATGCATACATCTTTACATTGTCTTACTGAAAGGTCAAATTATCTGACGACCCTACAGCACGCGCTGAGATATTATACTGATATTATCTGACGACCCTACAGCCTACAACAACAATTTTACCCATTGTTTCAGAGTGTCATACGCAAAGCATCATTGATATGTTTAAACACTTCAAGCTGGCCTTTTGTTTGACTTTTGGTTTGTAAAGTCCCAATAGGTTAAACAATAGTGTGTTCATGCATGCACGACAAGGGCAGTTGGGAGTGCATGTAAACAACATCACTAACCATTCTAAGACCTTAAATCCGGTAGAAGAATGGCATGCTCGTTTAACTAGTTGTTAGTTCCAATTCCATGCAACTCGACCAGGTACCGTGCCGTGTTGCTCAAAGTCTCGAACTATAAATTTTCAGAGACCAACTTTTGCATAAACTGGGGTCCTGTTTCAAGATTGATGTTGTGCCTCCTCAAATCCTCATCATTAATAGCTTCTTTATTTATATCTATTTCATACCTAATACGCCACAACAGTACTCCCAGGTCTAGAAGTCGAAAATCGGGAATAACTTAGTATATTTGCTATTAACAGTAAGACGCCCTTTACACATGCATATCCTTTTTTACAGGTCCCATCCCAATAACTAAAGATAGCACCAATAGTGGTCAATTACTACTCGATGTGAAATGTGTGGGTGGCCGACTGTCGATTAGTAGAACGACCTCTTACTCTCCTAATTTATTTCCCCTAAGTGGTTTGTTCTGAGGCCTGCCAATGAATTCATTGATCTCTAAGCTACATCCAGGACTCCGGGTAGGTATGTCCCTCTCATGTCTCCTTCTCTCCCTTGTATACTGGGATTATATTGTCAACAGAATTAAGGCAGTAACACATCGGAAGCATTATCCTCTTGCAAAGAACTGCTCCATTATTTTCTGCTTGCAGTCCTAGAAATCTATCAAAGACCTGTTCTCCATAGTCGCACAACATAGTGAATAGTCGCTTGTTCTCCACCCACTGATAGAATGCAACTGCTTAGCATTTTAAGCATATTTGGTTAATCCTGTTAGACTAAACAAAAAGCATTCCGCCTATTCAACTACCCTATAGGGTCGCCACCTTCTAAACTGGAGAGCTTCAGGTCTCAAACTTTTGGCCCATTCATTGGCGTGTTTTCATGTCTAAATGCATGCGCGTGTCAGTTGTCATGGTTTCCCTAAAATTAGGCCATAAGGAATCCAGATCCTCCCAAACCAAGGTAGACATACAATAGTCACCCTTGTATGTTTCACCCCGAGTATTCCAACTCTAGCTATCTCTCTCCCAAACATCCCCACCATCCTACACTCCTACCCATTGCCAATCTGACGTACACTACCCTTTACAGTAGTATTCCGACTCTTTTTATCTCTCTCCCAAACATCCCCACCGTCCTACACTCCTACCCCCTTTGCTACTCTGACATACACCACCCTTTACAGACACTGTCGCAACGAAAACCCGACAACAATAGCTGGCAAGGTGCTCCTCTCAAGATTTTTTCTTCCCCTAGTTTTCGGTCCTGATCCTGTCAAATGCGGTCAACCCAACGATTCTCCATCTTCACTGAATTCTTTGTCGGTCTCTTAACTTCTCCACAACCACCTTCCCTTGTTTCGACGTATAATTACATTTAACCAAGTCCCTGCTCCCTTAACTTTCTCAAATGAGTTTGACTTTGTGATGTTACTACCAATAGAACAGATGTTCCACCAGTCACTCTTGGTTGTGGCAGCAAAATCATTAGCATTGCAAAAAATCAGTCACACACGGTCATTTGGTTCTCCCTCAGCTAACCATTTATTAACTTCTTTAGTTCTTCTAATACTACTGTATTTGTTAAGATTAGGACCTAAAAGCAAGGTTTTGTCAAAAGCTAGTGATAAGAGTAACCAAAATTTATGGTGCGACCTATTTTTGAGGTGTGTCGCTATCTCAAAAGTCAAAATTGATCAATGATAGCGTATATATTTATTTTCCTGCATCAGTTGGTTGTAACCCCCTATCCATAAAACACCATATAGAATCCAATTTGTGGAAACTAAATCTAATTTACAGAAACTCAACCTAAACTGCTGGGGCTTCCCATAGTATAAACAGACATCCTTATCTTAAGTCTTAACCATGCATATCCCAACAGACATCTACTTGCCTCCCTCTCCTGAAGTAAACCTTAAGATGATTAACAGATTATTATTCTCGTAAGGCTCTTCTGTAAATACTAATCATAATTAACACGTTAACTATTTACACAAAAAATATAAAATGGACCAAACAAAAAGGTAAGTGGGCCAACCCAACATGTTCTGACCATATCTGAGAAATGACTTGTGTTGGCCGGTTACCCAAAAGTCCAATTTGATGCCTTTACTAAACTATGGCATATGCGGTATTATGGGCACACTGAAGTAGTATACCACACATTTGCAATAATTTCTTACCATAACTGACCATTGAAAAGCATACGTCATGGATCACTGGCAATAAATGGCCTGATCAATCTGGGGAGGAATTTGTCTGATTTCAGTTCCGAGCTCCTGCTCAATCCTATACCTGTAAGAGAACACAAACATACATTAGTTTTGTATGTCCATCGATAGAACTGCAGAGTATACGATGACATAACACTTAGAAAATGAGAGTACATACAAGTTAAAGCGGTCTTCGTAGGTTATCAAATTCACAGCTAACCCCAGATGTCCGAACCTTCCAGAACGACCCACCTGGTATCACAACACACATAATTCAGTTCAGAACATTACTACTAAGATGTAAATTCTTCAAAAGAAAATGTGATGTTACCCTGTGCAAATAAGTCTCAGCATTCCTCGGAAAATCAAAATTGATGACAACATTGACTGCTTGAATATCTATACCCCTTGTGAATAGATCTGTCGTAGGCAAATGCCAAATCAGCCATTAGAGTCATAAATAATAAAATGAAATATGTAAAAGCATGTATCAGTGTATACCAGTACAAACAAGATTTCTGCATGCACCATTGCGGAAATCATGGAACACTCTGTTCCGGTGGTCTTGCAACATTTTAGCATGAATGTAAAAGCAAGAATAACCCAATTCTGTAATCTTCTTGGCTAATAGCTCTACCCGGTTTACAGAGTTGCAGAAAATAATGGATTGGTTGATTTGCAACTGTAAATAAGCCACCAAATAAATGAAACTTGTAGACAGTATATAATGAAGAGAAAGATGTTCTAGTTGTAACAAATCTAACCTTCGAGAACAGTGTGTTGAGGCAGTGAACCTTCTGCCTTTCTTCTACGAAAGCATAAAACTGTGTGATACCTTTAAGAGTAAGCTCGTCCATTAAATTAACAACATATGGTTTTTTCAGGTATCTGTCTTTAAAATCTTTAACAGTAACAGGGAATGTGGCTGAAAACATCAGAATTTGCCGGTTCTCAGGTAGGAAACTGATTAGATGCTCGACAGAAGGCTGAAACTCCGGGGACAACAGCTTATCAGCCTGCAGTATAAAGCAATAAAATGCTTATGCTATTTCCCTCGTTAACACAATTTCACTGTGCGAATAGTTGACGAAAAGATACGACAAAAGATGAAAATGATATTCATGTTACCTCATCCATCACCAGCATTGTACAATTATCGAGTTTGCAAATTTGTTTTTTGGTTAGATCAAGAATTCTTCCAGGAGTACCGACAAGCAAATGAACAGGTTGGTAGAGCCGCATAATATCATCCTTCAAGCTTGTTCCTCCAGTGGTGACCATCACTTGAATGTTTAAATGTTTACCAAGTTCCTTGCAAACTTGAGATGTTTGAAGAGCCAATTCTCTAGTTGGAACTAAAATCACAACTGCATACATAGATTATTGATGCCACCCGTTAGCACAAACTCCCACTAACGAAACATATCATCTGTTACAATCTTAGATCTATAGATTTACTAAATGGAAAAACATCAAAATCACTTACATGCATCAGATGCGTAATCTATTTATAATAAGTTAACAAAGCTTTAATAATAATTGCTTTAAGAGATAATAACCTTGGATGGCATTTTTTTCTGTATCAATCTTTTCAAGAGCTGGTATGCAAAAGGCTGCTGTCTTTCCAGTTCCATTTTTTGCTCTAGCAAGAATATCACTACCAGTCAAAGCAATAGGAATACTCTCTTCCTGTATGGGTGAAGGCCTTTCAAAACCCTTTTCATAGATTCCCATAAGTAGCTCCCTTTTCAGAAAGTAGTCCTCGAATTCATTTCCTTTTGTGGCTGTGACATCCTGTAAAGCAATTCAAACCTTAAAAATTGATGTGAATAATACTGTGTCAATTTACAGCAAGCTAATTCTCATCCTCATTGTGTTAAATCTTTATGGCTTTCACTTAGGACCATCTATCATCAGAAATTCATGGTATCAAGTAACAAACTGGAGTTTTGAGACGTTTGTATGTAAACAGTAAATACTTCATCCTATAAAGTAAATAAATTTCCGTTTTGGCAAGTCAAAATGATTCCAGTTTGTTATATTTCCAAATTTTCTATACCATTACATATTTGCCTGCTGTCATTGTTAAAAACTTTCGGAGATTTTTTAAGTCCTTCCCTTTTATTACTAGCTTTATGTGTGTGCACAGAAAAGAACCAAAGTTCCAACAGAGTAAGAGACTTTGTATTTCTTCAGAAAAATTTGTAAATTTTAATAATACCCTATAATAAACAGTACTACTGCAAGATTCAGGTGTTCCCTTAATGAGTGAAAGATCAAAGAGGTGATAGCAGAGAGAATCTGCAACTGAACTTTAAGATCAGTGCTCAAAGAATACCCCAATGAGAACAAGGTATGCGTTGAGTTAAATTTACTATATATCGTTTAGACCATTCATATCAGAGTTATAAGTTATAACTAAAACTTGTGTTGTCATCATCTAACTTTAGAAGCGACTGTCACTAATCCAGAAACTGAAAGTGCTTGTGAGATTTGGGGCTCTCTCCGTAAGAATTAAACATTTACGGAAATAAATCCCATTGACTAACAATATAAAGACAAGTGTGGATCTGTGCCGGATGCACTTCTTTTAATTAAACCAAGATTTCCGCTCTTGTTAAGTCCACTAAACATTGCGTCCTACATCTCTTTTTACATTCTAATCGGTGTACTTGTCAGTGACTATCGTGCATACCTGCGTACCCTCCCAACTAGGGCTCGGTTTTAAACTATTTTTCTAAATTCTGGTCTAGATAAGGCAAACTCCATTATCTCTTAGATGTATCTTGACAACAGAAGTTTAGGCATGCTATAGACATTAGCAATCCAAAGATATACTATCATTTTCAGCATTCACAAAATCAAAGTTAAAAAGCTCAAGATACATGATATACGGTGAAAAGAAACAATATGTGCATGTGTCATAGCCCAAAATTTGAATCACCCGCTCTTACAAGAGTTGACCACTTTTTTCGTAATCTTGTATCTATTAGACACAAATATGAAATAGGATAGTAATATGTTGATATCTAATAGTGAAATAAGAATACGATTCTACTGAGTGGATAAAAAGGAAAAAGTAACACCCCAGTATAACAGCTTCATATATATACACCATAAGGTAACAAACTGAGTATACATATGTACTTGCCCTACCTACAGATGTTTTCTTTAAATTATGGATTATTGGCCATTTACTATATATAATAAGCTGTACTATATTAATTGATTTATCTAATGCTAAATATAGGGAAAAAAATAAGACATAATATCATGTGTTGTAGGCATACCTCAGTCTTAAAACGGCTATCTGCTGCAGGTATGTTTAGCTGTGCCTCGCCATTACTTTTAGCTACACCGACCCAAACCCATTTAATTAGATTTAAGGTGACAATCCGCTTTACCCTTAGAGGACTTATTTAATTACATAAGATATACGTAATCCCCCTTGTAAGCAAATGGCTCATAAATAGTCTATGACAAGCTAGATCAAACATATATACGTCAAAATTTTATTGTTTGGTATACTTTCCTCTCAAACAAAAAAATGTTAAAAAACCAATATTCCGTAAGAACCTATTCCTTACTAGTAAAAAAACTCCCCAAAAAGAAGGTTTGTACTCCTTCATATATGTAACCACACCCTTACTAACTATTCGCAACACGTTTAAGTGTATAAATAAAACTCTCTTAATTGTCATACCCTCCTATCAGCCCGTTCTAGAAGGCTAAGTCCCCGCCGGGGATTAGCCGTGACCTCCAGGTTACGGAATAGGAACCTCAGGGGTGCTAAGGCCGCCGCGTTTTTAACGAAATCTGGTTTTTAAAATGTTATGCAAACCACGCTATATAAGCAACGTCAGAGTCGTCGCCTTCAGGTCTGATATTAGTGATTTGAACTGAAATGAAGAAGATTAAATGCAATGATAGTTTCTTGATTTTATACTTTTTGTAAACTCGATATATACGACATATGATATAAATACGTAAATCTATAAATATTTGTTGCCGCTTTAAGTCACGTCATGCCGCGCCCTATGATCATTTAAACCCAAACTATAAAAATCAAGAATGTAAAAAACAACAAGCTATTAAAAAAACCTTGAATCAACAGTGGTGACAGTCTTTTCCTCAGTGTGTGTCATAAAGTTAGTCACCATCATTTCGCATTCGAACGAAGACGAAGCGAGAGTTGGTTCGGATATTAGGGTTTACTAATCTTAGCCACTGTTGTGTTGTGCTGTCTTTGTTGGTTCTGTTGTTTGTTGTTGTTGCTGTCTTTGTTGGTACTGTTGTTGCTGTGGTTGTCTCTGCTGGTACTGTTGTTGATACTGATTAGGGTTTCGTGGTTGTTGATTTTGGTAATTATTAGGGTTTGTTTGGTACTGATAACCACCGCCGCCGCCGCCGCCGGAGTTAGTGTTGTGTCCGCCGCGGTTGTTGTTGCCGATGCCGGGAGGGTACCGGCGATTGTTGTTGTTGTTATTGTTCATTGAGAGATGATTTTGTTTTAGATCGAGAGTTTGTGTTTGAGTTGGGTGCAACTGTGACAAAGCCAAACAAAGGGAAGTGGTTAGAATTTAGAAAGCTTATTTTTATTATTTAAAGGAAAACATTTTCACATACAAACTTTAATCCTTTTTAATACCGAAGAAGACTGCTTTCATGAAGACCTCCGATAAGTTAATATGGAAAGGTGGATGCGTTGCAATAAAAACGGATGTGTGCTTGTGTACAGCTGCAAAAATAGCGAAACTATGGAACAAAAAAGCATATAAGCATGAAAGAATAAAAACACATAGCAAGCATATAAGGCGAGCGATATACACCATCAGAAAGACATAGAGATATATAGGTACATAAGCATACAACAACGCATGTAGTAATAACATATAATATAAGGGGTGCATACAGGGGTAAAGACACATGCAAACCAGCAAAAACGCATACGAGTAAAGGAGACATAAAAGCAAAAAATGATTACAAAGAGAAAGGGTGTATGCTAAAAAAATTCTATGACCTAAGGGGGAGCGAAGAACATATAGCTAAGTTCCCTATACCTACGGGCAAAGGCAGATAAATACATTATATGCCGTTAATAAACGCCTAAAAACTCTGCAGTGGTTAAAATTGTCACCAAGACTACTAAAAGACGCATATAAAACCTAAACGGTAAACTACGTACAAAAAAGAAACTCAATCTTCTGAGAGCCTATTTAAATTCTAACTCTTCACGCGTTCCAATCAGAGGTCATGTCCTCGGACAAGATAAGCTCATGCATGTCCTGTTTCAATTTATCTTCCCACCTAAGATTTAGTGTACCCCTTCTCCTGACGCTGACAACCATGAAAGATTTCACTCTCTGAACTAGCGTTGGTCTCCTCTTGACATGTCTGAACCATCTCAGCTGACCTTCCCTCATCTTGTTAATTATATTTCCCTCATCTTGTTAATTATATTTCCCACTTCGAGTTCCACTCGAAAACATGTCTAACATGGATTTACCACATGTCTACCTTAACATCCTAAATTCCGTCAATTTTGTCGTGTTTGCTTGAGCTTTCGCTATCAACCAACACTTTGATCCGCACAACACAGGTAGTCTAATTGCCACTCTGTATAATTTTCCCTTCAACTTTACGAGGATGTTCTTATAAATATATACAAGTTTTTAGTATTAATATCCCATGTTTATTGTTTTTATTTGTCGTATTTTGATGAGATTTGGTATTGATTTGCTGAACTTTTGCATTTTAGTATTGATCTGGAGCAAATGAACAAAAGACACAGAAAAGGACGAAAAAACGAGCTAAAATGAGGATTTAAGTCAAAAGTCTTCTATGTCGTATAGGAATTATCCCTCTACGGCGTATACATGAGACGACCACGATTGCAAGTCCTTGATTGAAGCTTATACGACGTAGAGGATTCATAGCTCTACACCGTAAATGAAGAAAATCCAATTCACAGTTGTTATGGCGTAGAGAGGTCAATGCCTCTATGTCGTAGAAGATGGATAGTAGGTGATGCGGCATTTTGTAAAACCCGAAAGAAGTTTTACAATCCTCC
>BQNB010104721.1:0-13825 GCA_026074375.1 Tanacetum coccineum | reverse complement strand
ATATATCAAGCCAAGTTCTAAAGTCTACAACATCACCGGCAGACTCATAATTTTATGAAATTTGGGTAGAAATTTAGAAATGAATAAGGCTAAATTCTCACAATATCTAACAAGGATTATGTGTGTAGGTTATGTAACTAATAATTTCACAAAAGTATGTTTGAATTTTTTTTAAATTTAAACATAATTTAAACATTTTATTGTGAAAAATATGACAAGTAAGTGTTCTAATTCTCCTCCCCCACTTGAAATATACAACGCTCTCGTTGTGTAAATATAACATTAAAACGATAAAATTAAAAGAATTAGAACGAGAAACTCCCCTGGTTATCATAAAGGGGTGTTTAGCACAAGCAGCACTAACCTATGTTAGTGATGCCTATGCCTCTTTTATCTTTTAAATCAATTCTAACCAGCTTTAATTCAGTCCTTAAGTCAGTTTTTATAAATCTTTAAAGTTTAAAAATCAAGTTTTAGGTTCAAAGTAACCAAGGTTTGAATATATGGTGTTATTGTTTGATATTTCAGCTTGTCTGATTAGAACTTGATTAATGGCATTTAGGTGTTGTTTTCTTACTTGTTTTGAGTCCTTAATGCAGTATGAATAATTTGGAATAAGTGTGCAATTGTCTTGTTGGTTTAAGTCTATATCTGTCTATGTGTCATAAGTTTCATTTTCAAAAGTTTCAAAAAACAGTTTTCATTAGCCAATTTAGATAAGATAAAATTTATTTTAAGGCCTGTTATTGGTAATATAAGCTCTTTAGACATCAATTTTGATCTGTTTTCACTTTTTAAGTTTTTACATTAGCTTTAAATTAGAGCTGCATATAGCCATTTTTATAAACTCTAAAAAAGCCAAAAAAAATTAGTTAGAAGTCTGTCATTTTCAAAGTCTTTTTAGCTTATTTCTAAACTAATTTTCCTAATTCTTGGTTCTATGTGATTTTTGGATGCTAAACTTCATCTGCTTTTAGTCCTTACTTATTTCCAAGTGCTTATTGTGTCTTAATCTTAGCTTAAATTTGGTCAAAAGTCCTCTTTAGTTTTTTTTAAGCAATCTGTCTATTTTCCTTTTTTATGTGTTTTAGCTTATTTTGTTTGCTTATTTTCTATCCTGAGTGCTTATTAGGTTTAGGTTTTGGTCTATTTTAGCTTATTTGCTTTTTCCTAGTTGCTTATTTAGTATTAAAAAGCTTAGCAGTTAGTTAGTAGCCTTTTAGTTAGAATAAGCATATCTGTCATTTGTTCTTAGCTTTTTCTAGCTTATTTTCAAGATTTGTCAAAAGCCCCTTTATTAAAGTATCTTAAATTTGCTCATTTTATAGTTTTTTCAAGAAGAAAAAAATATTTTATAAAAAAGAAAGGTCACAGGGGTCGAACCTGGGACCTCCCCCTTAACCCCCAACACTTTAACACACACTCCTTCTACCAGCGCGCCCTCGATTCCCGACATAAACGTGAATTTCCATTCACCTCTCACCGAGGAGAACGATACCCGCGTTGATTACTTATTTTTCTTTTGTATGAAACTTTGCTTACGTATACGTATATGTATTATATGTATATACTATATATATATATATATATATACACACACACATATATATATATTATATATATTAAGAGGGGTTTTTGAACGAAATCAATCTTACTCTAAAAATAAGAGTAAACAAAGGGTTTATACGGGGGTTAACTAACCGGTATGGTTAGTTAATAACACAACATATATATGCTTTTTGGGTGTAATCCTAGAAGTTTACCAATTTAAACAAGTGACTTCATCTATTTAAAATAGTACTTATTATTGTGGTCTCGAATAGATATACCAAGCCAAGTTTTAAAGTCTACAACATCATCGGCAGACTCATAATTTTATGAAATTTGGGTAAAAATTTGGAAATGGATAAGGCTAAATTCTCACAATGTCTAACAAGGGTTATGTGTGCAGGTTATGTAACTAATAATTTCACAAAAGTGTTTGAATTTTTTTTAATTTAGGCATAATTTAAGCATTTTATTGTGAAAAATATGACAAATAAGCGTTCTAATTCTCCTCCCCCACTTGAAATATACAACGCTCTCGTTGTGTAAATATAACATTAAAAACGATAAAATTAAAAGAATTAGAATGAGAAACTCTCCAGGTACTTGCTCGATATGATCTTCCATGTTGAGTTTGTGAGCAAGATTGTGTGTGCGAAAAAGGTGTTTGAATCTTAGCATGAACAACACACACATATAGTTCCAGATAATAAACATTCCACCAAATTCATTAAATGTTCCAGAAGGTTCCTGTATAAATGCTCAGAAAACAAGTGCAAATTATATCTCCGTGTATTTGGTTGGTTAGAAAACAAAATATAAACTAAAACTAAATCTGTACAGGAAGTCGATACGCCATATCCATATTTCAGGATACGCCGTATTGAGACCTGTATTAAAAATCCTAAGTATTGGTCAGTCACCTAATATGGTGCATTCATTTAATGAATACGCTATATAGACTGAACGGACAATAAAATTTAAGAAATTCAAAAAAGTAAAGACTTGATAACGTCCAGAAAATTAATACGCCATATCCATTGGGGTTGGATACGCCGTATAGGCAGTCTGGAAAGACAGACTCGATAAAAATTGAAAATTACATTCTGGGTTGTCTCCCAGCAAGCACTTTTGTTTACAAAAAAGTCTTTAAGTTAGACTTGCCCCAATTTTATCCCATCCTTATAAAACAATTTGGGGTCGAACGGGATGCCAAATGGCACATACAAATATTTAATAAGGTTTATTAGCATCCCTTTGATAAGAAAATTTCAAGTCATGATATTAACATTTAATCCCTTCATAAAAAATTTAGCAGTGAAAATTATACTAATTGTATCATGACTTGTTTCCAAAAGTTCATTTGACCCTTGTGTATCAATTTTAATTGCATTAGGTAATGGTTCTATAGATAAATCCCCCTAAAGATTGTTTGATATCGATTTTATCATTATTATTGTTCGAATCTGATTTTAAATCATTGATAGAAACTAATTTATAAGAAAATGAGTTTTTATCATATATAAAAGTGTAATCTTCGTCATCGGAATCAGACAATGATATTTTGAAATCAAAATAAACCTTTATGGCATGATAAGCACTTACCGTAGGTTCAGATGAGACTTCCGGTTCAGATGTTAGAGTATCATTGTCGACAATGGCTGGGAACTCGTTCTCAAAATCAGTTGAGACTTCCAGTTCAGATATTAGAGCATCATTGTAAACAATGGCTGGGAACTGGTTCTCAAAATCTTTGAAGTTGTCGATATCTTCAAAATACCTGACCTTACCATATGTAGAAGTTTCCAGTTAAACTCTTGACCACGCCTACGTGCTTTTTCTTCTCCAAGCTGAATATACTCCGCCATAGTTGGAGTCGTCCATTTTAACCTGTAATAAATTGGCTAGGAAAGAAAATGGTCAAATAGACTGATACGTCGTATTCAGTAAACTTAATACGTTGTATTGATGATAGAGTCTAATATGTTGTATTGTTTTAGAAAAATAAATTATACGTCGTATCTAAGAAGTTGAATATTCTAAATTCGACTCAGAAAATTACAGCGGACTGTAATAATGCAGAAAAACAAATAAAACCACACAATATGCAAAATTTACAATACATAAAATTAAACACACAAAACAAACATGCAAATACACAAATTAAACTAAACCTAAACTAAAACACTAATAAACAAGAATTAAACAACTTCGCCCCCCGGCAACGGTGCTAAAAACTTGATGTTTCGTTGTGAGTAGGTAATTTGTGTATCAAGTTTTACTATTTATATTTTGCAGACTATACCTAAAACAACACTAACGGGCAGTGTACCCGATCAGATGTAGCTTCGATGGTAAGTAAGGTGTCGATCACTAAGAGCGAGATTGTTAATTCCTAATTCTACTAGTATTTTAGTTATTTATGTTAATCCTAATTTATTCTATTCTATGTTAAATCTAAGCTAATCCTAAACTAATACAGAAGGTGGGTTTTCAGCCTGAGAGACTGGCACAGTTTTGGGTATCTAACCTGTTAGAGCAAATATTACGATATTTAATCTATACGATCTCTTTATGTTTTGGTAATGACAAACATGTGACTAGTAATACGTAACGTAAAGTGCGCAAGTTACTCGTAATCACAAATCATCAATCCATAACATGCATTAACATCTCTAGACGTCTCAAGTATGCATCAAGACGGACATTGGTTTACACCCAACGTAAATCACATAAGGTATGTCTTTTTTAAAAAATATCTAGTTTCAATAAAATCCTAAAATTTCTTTTTTCCTCTCTTTCTCTCTCAACTCTCTCTCCTCTCTTTCTCTCTAAACCTCTTTCTCCTTTCTAGTTTTTCGATCTTAGTTCTTGATTCGTATTATGAAGTGAAGTGTTAAATCGGGTTCCTACAATTGGTATCAGTCGCCTCGGGTGGGTTTAGTGATTTGTTTGTGGTAATTTTTTAAGCTTATTATTCGGTAATTTGTTTGTTTTCATTTGGTGATTTGTTTTTCCTCGTAACAAGGGTGCGTTGTTTCTGTTTGAAAAAATAACCCCACACACATCTTTTCTTTGAAAAAAAACATGTTGTGATGTGGGTCAAAAAAACGTGACTGTTTTATTTTTTTTCCAATTGATTTGGTGTTGGTTTTAAGGTAACAACACATATTTTTGTGTTTCACCATCTTTTTCAAACCAATATAGGTGCGTTTTAGTTGTGTCATTTCAAACCAATATGTATTAAACACTTTATTCACTTTACTCCTTGTGACATACTGAGACGTGTTCACAAGAAAGCGAAACGAGTGAAAACTTGTAAAATCGAACGAGTGGAAAACGGAACAATCGAACGAGTGGAAAACGAGACCATCGAACGAGACCATCGAACTAGTGGAAAACGATCGAACGAGTGAAAAGCTCAAGGATCGAACTAGTGGAAAACGATCGAACGAGTGAAAATCTCAAGGATCGAACTAGTGGAAAACGATCGAACGAGTGAAAAGCTCAAGGATCGAACGAGCGGAAAACCTCAAGGATCGAACGAGCGGAAAAGCTCAAGGACCGAACGAGTGGAACTCGCCTTGGTCCGAACGAGTTTTTTTTCTAGCTTGTACTGAACTACATCAACCACGAGATCAAAACTTACACGTTTTAACTAATTTTCGGTTTTTCGGTTTCGAGTGACGTTAATCTACGGGACTTATAACGTATACCATTCCGATCGTGTCATCGTTTCGATCATCGTGGTATATTCGGTTTTCACCGACGATCAACGTATCATTCCGCGAGAACTAAAACATCATCGTTCCATTTTCTTTTCTTTTTGAAACGAAGCAGAAAACTAAAAGGAGGGAAAACGTTTTTTTTATTATTTTTCTTATAATTCCAATTTTCCACTTTTGGCCCTTCATCTTCTAAACAATTTTCATTTTTAACAATTAGATTTAAATTGTTTAATATTAACCCTTTGTTTTTTTAAGCAAGATTAAATAGAACCTTTTAATTTCATATTTTTTTTCATTTTTTTTCTTTCTCACTTTTCAACTTTTAATTTTTGGTATTTTTTTTAGTTTTACATTTTAGATTTTTCAAAATTTTCAATTTTAGCCCTTTCGTTTTAAGAAACTTCACCGCTCATCGTTTTAAAGATTCAACAATCGATAACAAAGCTAAGTTTTTTCCAACGACAACAACGATTTCACTCAACAACAATTCTATTTCACATCACGTTTTTTTACTTGATTTAGTAAAATCCCGCGAAATACTCTTGTATTTTCTCGGTTTAGTCAAGACTTGTAAAATCCCGTAAAATAGTTTTTCACAACAACAACAATCACTTTACCTGCTTAAGATCCTACAAATCAGTTTCACTTCAATTCACGGTAAAATGGAAACGAAAGATACTTCATCTTCGTGTTCTAATTTGGAAGAACAACAAATGCAACAAATTCAAGACAAAAGCAAAAAGAGTTAGCATGGTATCTTTCAACAACTTCATTCACACCTCAAGTATCTTTCATACAACGACTTAAAAGGAAAGTCGCACCGAGATGGATTCAACGCGCATTTGCAACACTACTTTGGTCAAGATCTAAACATTCACGGCACAATGTTGCCTGTACATGATCAACTACAAAAGCAACTTGACAACGAAGAATTTTCAAGAGATTTGATCCATGTCTGCTTTTACAGTACTCCAACACAGTTTCAATGTTCACTCAAAATCACTGTTTTTATTTGTGGATGATGAACATGTTGACATGACACACAACAAATTCCTACAATACACTCGACTCGATATTCCAGAATTCCGTAACACACTGATCCAACACATGGAATCTGTTAAGAAGTCGATTGGTGAAAGAGCACAACATAAAATGGAGTAATGAAAGAAGGGTGAATGAAAGACAAATCCAGACAACAGAGGAAAAAAAGAAAAGACTGATACGAGTAATGACATCGGATGCAATGGATTGCTAGTTCAGGTTATCATTGAAACAATTGGACAGATCAAAAAGCAGATACAAGCAGCAAATCAGGGAATGATCACATGTTGATGAATGCAGATATCATGAACCCCATAAAATACTGAAGAGCCAATGGCTGAGGTACAAACGACTGCTGAAATCAATATCTTTGCTACAGGACAACAGCATACTGAGCAACCTGAATTCAATAATGAAGGAAAGGTTGACCAGAATGCTGAACAATGTCATGACATACGTCCTTTGCCTGCTAATTTAACTGATGACAAGAACAATTAACTCTACGGAATCAATCACTCGAGTCAGAAAATGATTTTGTCTCAAAAAGATCGTTGCCCAGTTACAAAAATAGTTTGGAAAACGTCGAAGCACAATTGTATCTCAATCTTGAACTACAATTACAATGAAACAATGTTTTAAAACATCGGCCAACAAAGTAATTTTTGAAAGAAATAAGGTTAAGGAAAGCCAAGGTTAATAAGACATCGATGGTAAATGAAACAATAAACATCCGAATTGGAACATAGTGTGGCTAAATTACTCGCAGAGAATGAGCAGTTACATAAAGAAAATGAGCACTTGAAACAGACTTACAAAGATCTTTTTGATTCTATCAAAAGGACACGAGTTCAGACCAAAGACCAGAATGACTCTTTAATGGCACAACTGAACAAAAAGTCTAATGAAAATGCTGATGTACTAGCTCAGATTCAGAAAAAGGGGTTTGCAATTGCGGCATTAAAAAATGAGTTAAGGAAACTACTAGGAAATAGTGTGAAATACTAGGTTTGCAACGCCATCAATCTTGGGAATAACCAGGTATGGACATCCACTCAAAAAACCAATCCGTTGTTAGACCACCGACTGCGTTTAAGTTGAAAGACCTAAAATTTCAAAACCACTGTTTGCCGTCCCAAGTTGATGTGATAATGATTTGTCAAAACAGTCTACACATTATCCTGCTAAGAGAAGAGAATCTGCGCCATGCAAAACCTCATCACATTTTGCACCCAGCTCATCAAGTATAGCTCAAACGACATTGTTCATAATCACTACCTAGAGGAAGCTAAGAAAAAAGACACATGAAACACTCTAGGATCCCTAGAAATTTTTCTGACTCCAAACATTTTGTTTGCTCGACATGTCAGAAATGTGTCTTTAATGCTAATCATGACACTTGTGTAATAAAATTCCTGAAAGAAGTCAACTCGCGTGCTAAGGTTCCATCCAATAAGACAACAAACAAAACAAACCCGTAGAGCAGATAAGGGTTGCAACGACACCAAAAAGACAGATCCCAAAAGGACATAGGTCTTCAATCACAAAGACGTACCACTGTGCATGAAAAACCAAACAATCCTAAAGTCCCTTGTCTTGGTTGGCAACCACCGGGTAGAATTTCAAGACTGTTTGTCTTAGTGCGGTTCCAACAGGAAAGACATTCGCCTCTGGCACTAACAAAGTTGAAAGTGAACGCCCCAAATGGTTCAAAGCAGATATCCCTACACCAAATGGCAAGCGAACAAGCTCTTAATGTCAAGTACAGTACTCTCATTAAAGTACAGGTAACCAATCGTTTCAATCCTACAAGAGGAAGGACTCAGAGTTTGGTTGCGTAAAAGAAAGATTATCTCTGAAAACAGGCTTCAAGGAATTTGATATGAGGACACACAATGACGTTTGAACAACAACAGCTCAAGCCTCGGTCATCAATGTACAAAGACTTTGAACAAGCGCATTTCCAAGCCTCGTCATCAATGTCAATTGACTTCTGATCATAATAACCGTTTCAGAACTCCAGGAAATTCAAGACCATAGCAATGACAGACAAGTTCAAAGCTGGTTCCAAAGAGTTGTTCCACTAGTCAGTCATAAAAACAGCTACCATCACGACAAGAGTTGAATTACTATTCCACCATCATATAGCAATGCTAAGGACAACAGGTAAATAAATACAAAATCTAAAAAATAGAAAATTTCCAAAAAGATTCTTCTCGACATGTCTCTTGGAATCGATAACATTTACGTGCTTAGAAATGTCGATTAACATTGACACGGGTGTGTAAATGAAGTTCGAGCAAAAAAGAAAAAAGAAGTTTGCAAATACTTTCAAACATGGTCCATTTCTAATTTTCTAAATGGCATATGTGCAAATGTCATTACATAACCCGGCACTTTCAAATAAAGGACGTTTATAACTTATCCTCCCAACAGAAAATTTAAAACTTTCTCGGTCTTGAGCTGTTCTTACAAGACATTCAATGTTTTTAGCTCAAGAAAAAGGATAGTGTACGTTTCAGTGCGCTTACCCTTACCGTTAGAAGAGAAGTCCTCTAACATCTGGTTTTTCAAAAAGTTGAACACAATTTTTCAAGAATTTCTCGATGACAATTCATAATCTTTCAAAATTGTATGTTCAACACTCCATCCCTCACAATGTTTTCAAAAGACAACAATTTTTCAATTGGTCCTATTTTTGAGGGGGAGTTTTTCGAAAAACAAAGTTTTATGTTTCATTGATACATCTCAACGACCAACTTATTATTCAAAACATTATCAAAATGTTCCAAACCATTCATGCTGATAATATTTTCTCCCCACAGAATTTTCAAGACATATTTTAATCACAAGGTATTTCAAAAACTAAGTGTTTATTATTTAAAATAAGGGGAGAAAATGTAATTAAAATATGATCTAATCGACTCAATGTGCTGAACAGTAAGAAAAGGTTTTATGGTTCGATCTTATACCCAACAACATCTTAATTTCACGACGATTCTGAAGTCATAAGGTGGTTAGGTTAGGAATCAATCCTATGATCCAACCAGAACCGGAGGATCTACCCAAGGATAATCCAAAGTTAGAAATAGCAGTCCTTAGGTATGATTGGAGATGAATGTATATGGGAATAATGCCGACTAAGATTGAGTTAACACCGGAACAATCACAACAAGGTGTTAGTAATGACATCCTGGTAAGCATTGAAGAATTAAAAAGAAATGTATGGATAAAGGGTGTAAACAAAGAAGTCCCCAAACAACTTTAAGGCAAAACCGTGTCGATAACATAAGCTGTCTGAATCACAAGTTGATTGCTGACATTGAAAACACATCATGGACCCAGTGATGCAATGCACAACCCTTCCCAGCCATTCGGGTTTCTCTCAACAGAAAACTTGTCTCATTTGTCACGGAGATACACACTTATCTATTACATCTCACTCCCGAGATTGTTATATTGAATAGGTATTTGGTATTTTAAGTCCGTTTTTGGTTATTTTAGCTCGTTTTTAAAGGTAAAAGGTATGTGTGTTTAAGCACATACAAAATCTCGTTAGGACACATTCCATTTCAAACACTTGTTGAACATCATCAGGTTCACAAGCTGTTATCAAGAGTCCTACGCAATATCATTGTGATATTTGCCAGAACATCCGAGTGATACTAATGTATTCACAATGAAGATGGAAATCCTGCTTGAGCCAGCATCAAACAAGCTCTTGGTAGGTGACTTGCGAGATTCTATATGAATCAAACTTGTGACAACTGGATATCGATTTGGTCCAGTAAATGAATTGACGGTTGATGAATTTTGATAAAAAGATTAAAACTCCCGATGTGTTACAAAAACGCTTTTACAAGTAACACGTCGATTGATTTTCAAATCAATTTTCTTGATTATCACTAACGTAAACCTGCAGGTTAAAACGGTGGTGACGGTATCCCAATCAACCAAAGTCGATTCATTACCACATGTTCATGCTCATTCTACAAAGACAATCTATCAAGAAAGCTCAAGATTTAAAGACAAAGACTTCCGCTAACTCTGATTTAAAGCTTTCAAGATAATGCAAAAGTATGAGCATGTTGGTCAAAGACACAAGATCGCAAGATGGCATAGACGATAAAGACAATGACAAAGGCTCAAAGTCTAGACCGCAAAGCATGAAGGAACAAGTTTACAACAAAGAACAAAGAGAAAGACCAAGACCACATGAGCTTAACGACAAAAGCAATCTCATTATCTCATGAAGGAGTGTCATCATTGAACTCACTTCGGGGGAGATTGTTAGCCTCAAAATATTGAGTCGAACATGAAGTTCGTTCATTATGTATTTAAGTCTCGGTCAATTAATTAGTTAATGTTGTAATAGAATATTATCGGGAATCGGGCTCGATAGTTAAACTAATATTGTATATGTTTCGGGTTTAATCCCAAGCAAAACCCGAGCCCGAGTCCTAGTTAAATATCCCACGCGTCACATTAAATGTGTAGGGGTATATATATAGATATTTTCTACTAAGAAAATATCTCTTCTCATTATTTCTAAAAAATATCTTTTCTTTTTCTCTCATCTCTCTCTCTTCTTTCTCTCTCTCTAAACCATTATCTCTTTTCTAGTTTCTTGGTTCGATTCGTGTTTCGGAATATGAAGTGAAAGTGTAGATCGGGTTCCAACACCATTCAGTTGTAATAACCACGTCGTCTGCGTAAAACATATGAGATAAAATAATATCCGAAGAATCAAACTTACAAATCCAGATTTCTGTTGCCAAATTTCAAACATAATAGTTATTTGTAGTTTGAAATTTGGCAAGTAACAATTTGTAAACAACATACATCTATTGGTAACAGTTGACCATTTTGCATAACACATATAGAAAAAGTTGTGCTTAACAACCAAAAGGCGCAAATGAGGATTTGAGAGCAGAGAAGAGAATTATTTACTCAAGTCGTTCATAATATCTAAAGGATTATTAATGAACCGAATGAGAGCTGGTTACCTCTTTGATTGTCAAACGACAGCGTTAGCTCCATATAGAAAAGCAAATAACAGTAAAGAATCTCTTCTTCTAGCTTCTCGAGCTACCACCTTTACCTGCAAAGCAGGAGCAAAGCTAATATCAGCTATAATTAGTTTTAGAAATATGAACTGTAACGGTACTTGGCAAGTTCAGTAAATGCAGCATGTAGAAATTTGCATTGATATGCATTGTGAAGAATGTAGTCATCATAGCCTAACAACAAACTTATATTATATTGGACAGGCAGGTTTTACAATTGATATTTAATAAAACATAGTGTATACCCCATGTCTATAAGTCGTTGCATAGAGATATTTGTTTACAAAAATAGCTGCTCAGGAACATGACGGGTATTACCTTGATGGAGGGCAGGACTCTTTGATTTCAGAAACATGACAGGTATTAATTTTTCGTCGGTGCTATGTTTTCCATCATATTGAACATGCTGTTCCTGCATCCACTACACATTCCAGTAATCGAACCAAATGAGACAAAATGCAGACTACAAAACACAGGCAACTACAAACTTCAGTCCCTTAAAAGACCAATTCTAAATTTAAACATACCTATGCAATAAAGATCCTCTGAGGTGAATAGGTATGTCTAAATTTACAGATATGAGATTGTGCAATCATAAACCAAGCAGACAATATAAAATTCACTTATATAGCTGATTTTATTGTTGACAAAGAGGGTCTATGACATCGCTTTCGAAAGAGATATCTGATGATTGCGTTTCCAGAGCATAAATAATCATAGGAGCATAAATAATCATAGAACAATGTTTGGCAAACCATGAAAAGTGATCATATGTCTTTCCTTATAGTAGAAATCTGCCAATGCATTCTGAAAGCAACTATCTGCTTGTTTCACATTCTGACTTTCAATCCAAATAAGTTTACTTATATCCAAATACTCAAAAGTCGGTACTATCTTATATAATGCTACAATGAGTCCCTCATAGCAACTCAACAACAATACAATCACTTCAATATGGGCAACATGCTTAGGAATAATTAGATTTACCATACTAAAAATTTTTCGACAACATTCAAGAACAACAGGACCATCCGTTTTGAGTCGATAAAAAGACAAACCATTCGACCGCACCTATTTTTACTTCGTCAATAACACTAATAAAACTAAATTACCCAAACCCCTAATTTTTTCATTAACCATTAAAACACAAATTCAATAAAATAAGAAAAAAACGCAAACCTTTATTCGCCGCTAAGTAGTGTATTTCGGCTGGGCTTCAACTATCATAAACCTTTAGCTGCGACAAAACCCTAATCTGAAAACGAAAATAAATCGAAAATAAATTACAGTTAATATAACTATAATTCACAATAAACCAAAGATTTTAGAATCAAATTTAAGAAAAATAAGACACCTAATTGTTGGTGGAAAAACGGAAGCAAAAGAAGGATCAAAGGCATGAAACAATAACAACTTCCTCCCTTTCTAATTTTTTTTTGCAAAACCATAAATCAAACTATCACAAATAATCCAAAATTTTGGTTATAATTTTAAAATTTTTTTTTTCAAAATTAATTTTTTTTCGAAATTAATTTTTTTTTTTAAATTTTGGTTAAATTTTTTTTCGAAATTAAATTTTTTAATCAAAAAATAATAAATCTCAACAAAATCATATAAAGGACTAACGATGCAATAATAAAATAAACGATCGTTAGAAATTTAACTTGAAAACTTGTTAATTGCCTAACATTGCAACCAAAAACAAGATGGATACCTTAAATTGAGAAAAAAAAAGATGGGTACCTTTAATTGACATTGGACCTAAGATGAATACCTTTTTATGCGATTTGCCCTATTTTATTTTGTCACATGTCAAAAATAAAGTTATCTAATTTGTTTTTATTTTAATTGTTCCATTTCTTTCAAAAATGCATGTAGTTCTTTTATCATATAAAAAATCACTTATCAAAATATGTAATTTATATAATCGTAATAAATATTTGGTTCACATGAAACAACAAAATATACAACAACTTTTAATTAAAAAAAATCTTATTTTCAGCTCTCTATAAAAGCATTAAAGTATGTCGTGGATCACACAAGATATATGAATAATCATACATTCATACCAATTGCATGTCTTGTGCTTAAAAATTATATCAAAATAGACACAAATTATATAATAACAAAATATAATTAGCACTATTGTCTTAGAACTCATGTGATTGAATGGTTTGATCCTTATCCATTGTAAGGCCGAATGAAGAGTAAACAGCCTCTTTATTTTTTTTAACTTTTTAGTAGTAGCAACAAATGAAAAATAAGTAGTTGAAAAATAAAAGTGCTAAGCAACAAGGGTTTAAAGAAGGAAGAAAGATTAGCTAAAAAGAATATCATCAGAAACAACAACTAAACAACCGACGATCTGCAGTAGACATGGTTTCCCACACCACTTGGTTACGTTATCTCGCCCGACGCTTCGAGTATTCACTCGCTAACGCAGCCAAG
>BQNB010104720.1:4077-23757 GCA_026074375.1 Tanacetum coccineum | reverse complement strand
GATTAGCAGATAACAACCCAAAACTTGCATATTTTTCGTGTTTAATAAGATAATTTTTTGTCGTTGCTTTTAAGTCATGCCTTTTGTCCCTGCCAAATTCCTCCCTTTAAGTCATGCTCGTCCTTGCCAAATTCCAAAGAACGTTTATTAGCATTTGATAATCGATTAGAAATTAGTTTGGGTGATTGTTTTAATTAGGTGGATGTAAAATATGTTTTGGTCATTAGAACTTATAGAAACTATAATGGGATTGTTTTAATTAGGTGAACATTTTCCTTTTTAGAGATTATTTTGATTTCAATAATCTTGCAACCATAGAATTTTTTTAACTATCTTCCTAACTCTGCTGTGATATATTGTTTACATGAACATGTTTTTTGTAGAAACACAAATAGGAGGGGGTTCATGATACGTGTCTGATGAGGTGTCATTTTATACATTTTTTCGGGGTCATTTAACCCTTTAAATCGTGCATTTATGTCCAAAATAGGTACTTAATCGTTTTTTTTCCAGGTATTTAGCATTTGGAAGACATTTGGAGGAAATAAACGTGACTTGGGCTCATTTAGAGAAGAAACGGACAATACTACGGACCTACACCAAAATCTCTTAAAGATTATGCTTACAGAGCGTGGAGATGGCCTCGCAAGCATAAAGCGACGCCGTCATGATTTACGAAGCGACGGCATCCGTACATTGGTGACATCATCAAAACATGGACGACCTAAAGGAACGCTAGAAGATTCGGTGTCACGAGATTAAGAACACCATTTAACGCGCGCGTGAAGTACCAGATATTGTTTTGATCATAACTCCTTCATACGAACTCGGATTTCGACGATTCAATAGCCCACGCGTTCAGAACGAGAAAATCTATAACTACCCGAAAAATGTCTTGGTGGCAGCGTCACATGTTATTGGTGACACTGTCATGAAGGTGACGAGAAAGGATCATCACAACACATTGGCGTCTATATAGAGAAACTAAAACATGCATAAAATACAAGGTATAGACACGCAATGTCATGAAAATACCCAAACACATCAACAAAATCCAAAAGGCGTCTGACATTGAAATGAAGGCAATTCATGTCAACGTCATGACATGCAAACATTCATACATCCTAACAGAGCAAAACAAATAACATTCATTATCCAAAATAAATAACAAAATCTAGATAACTAAACTTCGCCAGCTGCATACGGTCCATCTAGCCACTTTTCCTAACTTTAACCTCATCCTGCTGAATACCTAAAAATGATGCTTATACGTCAACCAATGGTTGGTGAGAAACATAGGTTTTCAGACACACATATCTAATCCATTTTCCAAAACAATTTATCCAATTACTGTGATTATAAAACAATACATTTGCATGGCAATTATGCTAACTATTATATAAGCTAACATGCAATTCAAACCAATCAATCACTCAGACACCAAGCAGACGACCTTAATCGCTCTCGGATCATACCAAAGTCAATGTGGTTTCCCTCTAGCCTAGGCCATAGACACCCGCAAGTATCCCTCCTGACTATGCCACTCTACCTTCCACTAAACAGGCCATGGATACCAGCAAGTAACCCTCTACTTAGTCCACACTTTTATATCACCTCACATAACATGTAGCACATAACGCATATCTGATCACAATAATAGTACAGGCATTTACACTAACCACAAACCACAACAATTTAAAAACTTCATTTCAACACTTGCATCATTTCCTTCCAAGTTTAAAACGCTAATAAAAAGTGGGACTATGTTAACACACCCGATTGCTTAACGCAGCTTTTTAATTCCTATCACGCAACTATACAAATAAGTAAACATGGTTACACGCGGACCAAGCTGTAAAAGCCGTTGTTCCTAGTCATGTAACCTTTCACCATATTAATGACTGCACCTATAGAAGGGTGATGTCATATTTAACCGTATGGGTTAACCCCGAGGATCCACACGATGATTCAATACAAATCCTTTTCCAACACTCATCGATGTGTACCATAGTCCATTCACTAGTTTAAAGTATAATTTAATTTGAAAATGCAATTTTTGTGTACTTTACTAACTTTGAAAACCTTACTTGATGGCCATTTATAAATTATACCAAAAATCACTAGTTATGTATGAGTTTACTAACTCCTTGTGATTCCTAAGTTCTCATTACATGATGCAAACTATCCCAATTAAAATTCCAACTTCACAAAAACTATCCCAAAAAAAATTTTTTTTTTCAAATTGTTGCCACACTAAAAATGTATGGCCCTAATTACCAGACTTAGACACACAATCAGAAGCTATACTTATAGGGTTTCTTTATATACATATTGAACCTAATCATTGTAGATTGGCTATCTTTGATTCCATTTTTAAGCTAAGGTTTTACCCTTATAAACATGACTTAATTCTGACCCGTATTTACTATTTTGACAACTTTTCTTGTAACCAACATTTAACCAACTTCCAGAACCTCAAAATCATTCGAGGCCGGACTTTTTGAAAAATAGACTCTTCGAACTACAATTTAGGCTCTTGAATCATATCAAAACACGTTTCTAACATCTAGATATTATCAGTTGAACACAAAAAAATAACCTAAAAAATCTGCTCAACTCTATATCATTGTTTAACGGCAAAACCCTAACATGCCTACTGGGGCATGATCATAACCCTAAACTAACCCTAATCATCATACCATCATTAAAGTTCATATATAATCTGTATTTTATGTAAACCCTAGATCCATCATAAAACATGTTACTTTTGAATGATGTCATAAACTAAGCTAAGTATATATACTTACCTTGAATGGCTAAATCCTAAACAACAAATTCTTGTATGTTTTGGATCAAACATTAAATATTCGGTAACACTTAGGTTTTGGGTCTTGAATCACACGACACAAAGGATGTGGAAAAGAATTATGAGCTAGGTTTATTGGTATATATACCCTAAGTATCCTTATCCCTTAAGTCTTAGAGTTTGATAAAGTTTAAGCCTCCTAATCCCTATCGTAAACCCTTAGCCGATCGTCCCCCCCCCCTTATATACTATTTTATTATTTTTTTTATTTAATTATTAATTAACTAATTACCTTTATTACCTTATGTTTTCATGAAAACCTAAGCTAATTTAGGTAAACCTTTTTACATAAATGCAACTTACTAAACTTTCCAAAAATATAACTTTTCATTTCACATTTCACTTTCTATTTTTAGAAAGCCCACTATAAATATCCAAATTTCACTCACTTTACTTATTTCCAACAAGATACATTTCCCATAAACGCTTAACATAAATCCATCCACTATTGATGTAGCATTGCATGCAATACGGCTATTCCTTTCCATTATCACTATACGTGAACAAATGGAGAATACTCTCATACCAAAACACTAACTCACTTTAAATGAGATGATTCATACACCTAAAATTGGATATCATGCACCTATTCAAAACATTACACCCACATATAACACATAGCACACAAGAAATCACTCAAAAATGAACTCTTAGCCATTTCTAAAGGTACCGCTAACCTGATTAAATCACGGATGTCACAGTATCCCCTCTTTGAGGAAATCTCATCCTGAGATTTAACTAGCAGGCTCAACAACTCGGTCCACGAACAACTGTGGATACTTAATCCTCATCTGGTCTTCGTGTTCCCAAGTAAACTCAGGACCACGTTTCGAATTCCATCTAACTTTCACAAGTGCTATTTTCCTACGTTTTAACTTCTTAATGTCTCTATCCATAATCTCTACAGGTTCCTCGACAAAACGAAGTATCTTGTCGACCTTGATCTCATCCAATGGCATATGTAAATTAGCATCCGCCAGACACTTCTTTAGATTTGACACATGGAAGGTGTCATGCACGCTATTCAACTCCTCAGGTAACCTCAACATATAAGCTATCAAGGGCCAAATCCTTGTCAGGATCTCAAACTGTCCGTACCATATCTTGGTGCTAACTTACCCTTCTTTCCAAAAAGCACTACGCCCTTCTAAGGCGACACCCTTAATAATACCCGATTACCCACCTCAAACTCTAACAGTTTACGTCTCTTATCTACATAGCTCTTTTGACGATCTCTCGTTGCTTTGAGCTTTTCCTTTATCAATATCACCTTATCTGTCGTCTCTAGTACTAACTCAGGCCCAATTAAACTGCCCTCTCCAATCTCTTCCCATAACAAAGGCGACCTACACTTCCTACCATACAAGGCCTCAAACGGAGCACACCGAATGCTTGAATGATAACTATTGTTGTAAGAAAACTCGGCTAATGGTAGATGGACATCCCAACTACCACCAAAATCTATAACGCATGCCCCTTGACAATTATCCGCCCAAAGTCTTGAATTGTATCACTCACTTTGTCTATCCGTTTGAGGATGATAAGCAGTACTCAAGTCTAATCTTGTCCCTAACGCATTCTGTACCATTTGCCAAAAGTGTGAAGTAAATCGCCCATCTCGATCTGAAATAATCGACACGGGAACTCCATGTCGTGCCACAATTACATCAATATATAATCTAGCCAACTTCTCCGTACTAAAATCCTCACGAATCGCTAGGAAATGAGCTAGTTTGGTATGTCTGTCAACTATTACCCATATCGAGTCATGCCCACTTTTTGACCTAGGTAAACTTGGTAATAAGATCCATAGTGATCTTATCCCACTTCCATTCCGGTATCTCAGGTTGTTGCAATAAACCCGAAGGTCTTTGATGCTCAGCCTTCACTTTTGCACAAGTCAAACACTTACTAACGTAGATAGCAATATCTCTCTTCATTCCCGGCCACCAATACATATCACGAAGGTCATGGTACATCTTATCCGCTCCAGGATGCACAGAGTACCTAGACTTATGAGCTTCGTTCAAAATTACCATTCTCACATCTCCTACTAAAGGAACCCATATCCTATCCATAAAATACAAACTCCCATCTTCCTTCCTTTCCATCTGTTGATCTAAACCATGTAGCCTTTCTGCAAGAACGTTCTCCTGTTTGAACGCCTCACTTTGGGCTGCCAATATCATCTCTTTCACTCCAGACTGAATGGTCATAGCCATTGCTCGAACACGTCTAGGTTTCACCCGTTCTTTCCTACTTAACGCATCAGCCACCACATTCGCCTTACCAGGATGGTAGCGAATCTCACACTCATAATCACTAAACAGCTTGATCCTCCTCCTTTGGCGCATATTTAACTCCTTTTGGTCGAAAATGTGTTGAAGGCTCTTGTGATCCGTGTAGAGACACTCTTTGTGCCATACAAGTAATGCCTCCAAGGCTTAAGAGCAAACATGACAGCTCCCAACTCTAGGTCGTGTGTTGTATAATTCTTCTGTGATCTTTAATTGTTTCGATGCATAGGCGATTACCTTGCCTCTTTGCATGAGCACGCAACCTAGTCCTTGATTCGATGCATCGCAATAAACTATAAAATCTTCAATTCTGTCTGGTAACAACAAGATAGGAGCATTACACAGATTATTATTCAAGGTCTGAAATGCTTCTTCCTCTTTTTCACCCCACTCATACTTTTGGTTTTTCTGAGTTAGCGAAGTAAGGGGTTTAGCAATCTTGGAGAAATTCGCGATGAAACGCCAATAATAGCCAGCTAATCCCAAAAACTATCGAACTTCTGAAGGCGTTGTAGGAGCTTTCCAATTCTTCACCGCCTCTATTTTACTTGGGTCCACGTGAATACCACTCTGGTTGACCACGTGTCCAAGGAAATGCACTTCCTGTAGCTAAAATTGGCACTTTAAAAACTTTGCATACAACTTCTCTTTCCTCGGTAACTCCAACACTAACTTCAAGTGAACTTCATGCTCTTCCTTCGTATTTGAGTATATCAGGATGTCATAAATGAAGACAATGACAAACTTATCTAGATACGGTTTGCACACTCGGTTCATCAAGTCCATGAAGACTGCTGGTTCATTGGTTAACCCAAATGGCATAACCATAAACTCAAAATGTCCATACCTCGTTCGAAATGCGGTCTTTGGAATGTCATCTTCATGCACACGTAGCTGATGATATCCTGACCGAAGATCTATCTTAGAGAAATAACACGCTCCTAGCAGCTGATCAAATAAGTCATCGATCCTATGGAGTAGATAACGGTTTTTTAATAGTTAATTTGTTCAGCTCCCTATAGTCGATACACATACGAAAAGATCCATCCTTCTTCTTCACGAATAACACAGGTGCTCCCCACGGCGAATGGCTAGGTCGTATGAAACCCTTGTCTTGCAACTCTTGAAGTTGCTCAGATAATTCTTGCATTTTCGAGGGTGCCAAACGATATGAGACTTCGCGACCGGCGTCGCTCCAGGAACTAAGTCTATACGGAACTCAACTTGTCGCTCCGGTGGTAGCCCCAACAAGTCTTCTGGAAACACATCAGTAAAATCTCGCACCACGGGTATATCACTTATCCTAGGTTCATCGATCTTAGCATTCATTAGGGCTTTGGTGGCTCCCAAAGTACGTTCCCCATGAACTCGAAGTATCCCACCCTCTTTTATCGGTATCTCTACTACTTTCTCATGACACACTATAACAGCCTTATTCTTGGACAACCAGTCCATCCCTATAATCACATCAAAACTTCCATGACCCAACGGTATAAAATCTATAGTGAACAAGGAGTTTCCAAGTTCTAGCTTGCAATTATAGATAATCCTATCAACCTAACACTTCTCACAATCAGCTTATTTTCTTACTTAACCAGGGTTTACATATAACAAGTTTCACATTTAGCAAAGGCGCAAACTTAGTAGAAATAAAACTAAAATCAGCTCCATAATTGAAAAGAACAGTAACAAATTGATTGTTTAAAGAAAATGTACCCGTCACAATTTTAGGATACTGTAGAGCCTCTACTGCATTCCCATTATATGCCCTTCCTCTCGCTTGGTTCCTATTGTTTTGGGTGTTCTTGTTTTCCTCCAAAGCCAACGGGTTCCTTGCTTGTCCAGTTGCTTGTTTCCATTTGGGGCAATCATAGCGAAGATGGTCAAGACTCCTACATTCATAGCATGCCTTTTGATTCTGCCCCATCCTAATTGCATTCATATGCGCCACTTTCCTAATTGTTTCCCAACATTGTCTCGCATAATGACCCAGTTTCTGGCAGTTATAGCATAACTTACAGGGTGCATTCTTCGGGTGGAAAGTATAACACTTAGCACACTTAGGGTATGTGCTCACATTGTTGTTCCTGGGAGGAACTGTCGCCACAAACCCCGATCCAGTCTTAGATTTCTTATTGTCTTTCCATGTACTCCCTTGCTTACTTGATTCCTCTATCTCTTTCCTTTTATCATTTCCCTTAGTCAATGTCCCACAACGGACAACCTCGTCGGTGAGTATTCCAGCCGTCAAGATAGCACTCTGAATAGTAGTTGGCTGGGTTACCCAAAGCATACCACGGATTTGAGGTGCCAACCCATTGATGTACCTCTTGATACACGAAGATTCTGGAGTAACCAAGTGAGGGACTAGTTTGGCCAGTTCATGGAACCTGTCAGTGTAGGCGACATGATTGCTCCTACCATAGTGTGGTTTCAAAACTCATTCTTCAGTTTCTCAATCTCGTTGCTTGGACAGAACTCCTCCACAAGCAACGTCCTAAAATCGTTCCAACTCATACCAATTGCAGCTTCACGACCTCTCGCTTGGACTTGTGTGTTGCACCAAGTCAAAGCTTTGTTCATAAAACAACAAGCAGCATACCTCACTCTTTGGTTCACAGTACAACCACTGTTATTAAACACCGACTCTATCTTTTCTATCCAACGGGTGAGTGCTACTGCATCGCCCTTTCCATCAAACTCCTTAGGGTTATAAGCAATGAATGTCTTGTAGGAACATCCATTGTTCCCACCATTTCCATTTCCTCCATTCGCATTGTTCACATTAGCAGTCACTTGAGTGACGATCTGAGGAATGATATTCTGCAATTGCTGTGGAATTATTGTAGCAATGTCGGGATTCGGTTCTGGGCTCGGTTTCGGGGTTAGGTTTTGACGCGAAGTTCGAACCATGTTTCTATAAAAGGAAAGGAATAATATACATTAAACGGGAGAAGACGAATTTCGATCATATACTTCTATAATAGTATATATATATACATACTACTATCATAATACTATACACCAATGTGTCAACACTAACCAATGTAATCATACTTGCAAGTCCACTTGTGCTGGGGCACGTGAATAATTATGTTGGCCACCATAATTTATAGAGGGCTCCCTAGCACAAACTGTACTCCTCCATATGACGACACCTTTCTTAGTTTGAACACAACATTCACCATACAACTTCATTTATTTTACATAATTGCACTTAACGGAACAATTCAACTATAACTCCATCCATTTCATAAAATACTAAATCAATATCCAAAACACCAAACCCAATATTCAAAAATAACAATTCCTAAAACATGGTTCTAACTAAAGACTGACAAATAAACCTAAAATGGATGACAAAGAGGATGCCCTAAGGTTAACTACTAGCTGTGGATTCAAGATCTGAGTCGCTGTCTGATATCACATACTCCATCTGTTCCCAAACTTCCTTTAACCCTTCATTCTTCTTCACTTCTTCTTCTGTTGCTAACTTGTATCCATGAAACTTTCCAGGAAACTTGATGACAGTGCCCTCCTTGGTTGCCACCTTTGTCTTCCATTCCATGACTGACTCTCCCTTAACCTCCTTTATGGTCATCTTCTCTTCAATATGGCATGGGTAAAGGCCAATTGGAATTCGGGTCCTACGATTTGTTCTCTTCATCCTAAATCCTGTCCCTGGCTTAATGAAACTCCTACGCCCGGTTGCAAAGACGGTTCCCCAACGGAACTTCTTATGGAAATGGGAAGGCATAGCTAACTAATAATAAGGCAATACGCACTAAATCAGCTATGGGTAGGCAACAAAACTAAGACGATAACTTAACAAAATAGGAAATATAAAAGCTACGTAAAATAGAGGGGAAGCATAACAGTTATAAAAATAAACACTTGAGTCCTAAATGCATCTATATGAAGGACCCATGGGTTATAGTCTAGGCTCAACCACCTACTTCTCTATAAAAATCTGGCTCTGATACCAATCTGTCACACCCCGCTAAGGCGAAAACGCGAGGCGCGATGAGAAAGGAAATCATCACAACAGATTGTCGTCTATATAGAGAAACTAAAACATGCAAAATAAAATACAAGGTATTAGAACACAGTGTTCATGAAAATACCCAAACACCATAAACAAAATCCAAAAGGCGTCTGACATTGAAATGAAGGCAGTTCATGTCAACGTCATGACATGCAAACATTCATACATCCTAATAGAGCAAAACAAATAACATTCATTATCCAAAACAAATAACGAAATCTAAATAACTAAACTTCGCCAGCTGCCTATGGTCCATCTAGCCACTTTTCCTAACTTTAACCTTATCCTGCTGAATACCTGAAAATGATGCTTATACGTCAACCAACGATTGGTGAGAAACATAGGTTTTCAGACACACATATCTAGTTCATTTTCAAAATAATTTATCCAATTACTGTGATTATAAAACAATACATTTGCATGGCAATTATGCTAACTAACATACAAGCTAACATGCAATTCATTCCAATTAATCACTCAGACACCAAGTAGACGACCTTAATCGCTCTCGGATCATACTAAAGTCTATGTGGTTTCCCTCTAGCCCAGGCCATGGATACCCGCAAGTATCCCTCCTGACTAGGCCACTGTACCTTCCACTAAACAGGCCATGAATACCCGCAAGTTACCCTCCTAACTTAGTCCACACATCGATATCACATCACATAACATGTAGCACATAACGCATATCAGTCACATAATAGTCCATGCATTTACACTAACACATAATCACAACAATTTAAAACTCATTTCAACACTTGCATCATTTCCATCCCAAGTTTAAAACGCAATAAAAAGTGGGACTATGTAACTCACCTGAATGCTCAAAACGCAGCTTCCAATTCCTATCACGCAACTATACAAATAAGTAAACACGGTTACACGCGACCAAGTTAAAAGCTTAGTCCTATGTAACACAAATATGATGGATGTCAAGGGTTTGATTTAACCATTCATGGGTCAACCCCCGACACCATACCCACCTTAACCAATCATTATACATTACATAGTTAACTATAATGTATTCAGAAATACATAATTTTAGTGTATTTTAAACTTAAAAAAACCTTACTATGCTGACCTGCATAAATTTATACCAAAATTCACCTAAGTTATTTATGAGTTTACTAACTAACCTTTTTGTTCTCAAAGTTCTCATTACATGTACAACTATCCCAAATAAAATCCAACTTCAAAACTGTCCCAATTCGAATCTGATTGCACACTAAAATGTATGACCCTAATTACCATACTTAGACACACAATCGGAAGCTATACTTATAGGGTTTCTTTATATACATATTGAACCTAATCACTGTAGATTGGCTATCTCTGATTTCACTTTTAAGCTAAGGTTTTACCCTCATAAACATGACCTAATTCTGACCCGTATTTACTATTTTGACAACTTTTCTTGTAACCAACATTTTAAACCAACTTTCAGAACTCAAAATCATTTGAGGCCAGAATTTTTGAAAAATAGACTCTTTGAAGTACAATTTAGGCTCTTGAATCATACCAAAACATGTTTCTAACATATGGATATCATCAGTTGAACACATACCTAAAATCTGCTCAACTCTAAATCATGTTCTAACGCAAACCCTAACATGCAACATGCATGATCATAACCCTAAACTAGCCCTAATCATAGATCCATCATTTAAAGTTCATATATAATATGTATTTTATGTAAACCCTAGATCCATCATAAATCATGTTACATGAATATCATAAACTAGCTAAGATGAACATACTTACCTTGAATGCTAGCACCTAAACAACAATTCTTGAATGTTCTTGGATCAAACACAAAATTCGGCACACCTAGGGTTTTAGGGTCTTGAAATCACACGGCACAAAGGAATAGGGAAAAGAATTATGAGCTAGGTTTATTGGTATATATACCCTTAGTATCCTTATCCCTCAAGTCTTAGAGTTTGACAAAGTTTAGGCCTCATAATCCCTATCCTAAACCCTTAGCCGATCGTCCCCCCCTTATATACTATTTTTTATTTAATTATTAATTAGCTAATTACCTTTATTACCTTATGTTTTCATGAAAACCTAAGCTAATTTGGGTAAACCTTTTTACATAAACTCAACTTACTAAACTTTCCAAAAATATAACTTTTCATTTCACATTTCACTTTCTATTTTTAGAAAGTCCACTATAAATATCCAAATTTCACTCACTTCACTTACTTTCACATTGATACATTTACCCATAAACGCTTAACACAAAATCATCCAACTATTGACGTAGCATTGCATGCAATACGCCATTCATTTCCATTATCACTATACGTAAACAAATGGAATACTCATCACCAAACAAAAATGCACTCAAAATGAGATGATCATACACCTCAAAATGATATCATGCACCTATTCAAACCACTTAGCACACACATATAACACATAGCACATAAGAAATTACTCAAAAATGAACTCTTAGCCATTTCTAAAGGTATCACTAACCTGATTAAATCACAGATGTCACAGACGGCGTCACATGTTATTGGTGACGGAGTCACATGTTATTGGTGACGCCGTCGTGAAGGTGAGTTTAGGGTCTGCCTATAAATAACACCTTATAACTTTGTTTTTATAAAGCCCCCAACCTTAAAGGACAGATTCTAAGGTTTGGGTAGGAGTTTTTTCAGCAATTAGATGGACCTTAATTCAATCCATAAACATCTTGTAATGGTTTAATTATCATATCTATTTTAATTCATGTCTTCAATTCCTTTTGTTGATTATGATTTCTATTGTTTGAGTATGCTTGGCTAATTCATCTAGTATTTATTTGGGTATGCATGAACCTTGTCATTGATTGATTATATCTTGTTGTTTGTGACATATTCAATGAGCATAATTGATTATAGTTTATAATTCTTGTTTTCTATTGCTTCTTGTTGATGAATGTGCGTGTTAGGCTCTAGAAACTAGCTTTTGTCTGTATGTTGTTGACATGTTTAGGGAAACATGAGTGTGTAGAAAGGATAACATGGGTAACAGTCTTCATACCACCTTACCCCTTATATGGTTGATCTCTCTTAAGATATTTCAATTGCATGTAATATACTCTTAGGGGCCTTGTAATAGTCTTCATATTACCTTACTTGTGCTTTGCCTTAACGGAATATTAAATAGACGACGGGTTCGTGTAATCCGTTCATGAGTTAGGAAATACTTACACATTACATCTCAAGAGTGACAAAGCAATAGCTAGAATTGGATAGCTAGCAAGGAGTAGTGCATCCCAAGTGAATACGCTTCATTGTATAATTGTTCTTGTCATTTGATTAGAATTAGTAGTAATTAGTTTAAAACAAACCAACCTTCAAACCCGAGATTTACTTGCTTTTATAAAATATAAAAATACAAAAATAATCTTCCTTCAACCCTTAGACCTTAGTGAAAATTCGATTCGGCCTTCACAGTGCTATTCCCTTAGAGAACGATAACAACCCCGAGTCTTACCTACACTACACTGCAACGATTAGGTACACTACCTAGGGAGTTGTAAAACATCTTGTTGAAGTCCTACGACCACCACATCAAGTTTTTGGTGCCGCTGCTGGGGAATATCGTAGGTTTCGGATTCTATCTAGCTTAGGTCTACTCACAAGAGTCCTATCAAGTGAGATTTAATTTCTTGTCAAGTAGCTTTCTTTTAGTCTATCTCTTCTTTGTGTAGTTGTTTGTAAATATGTCATTTGTCACTATGGCGGATGAACTCACACTTGAGTCGTTGACGAAAAAACAGTTTGAGTGCTTCATAGAATATTACCATGAAACTTATCCGGAAGATTTTAAAAGCAACTTAGAGAATCTTGAAGAAATATATAAAATGATGAATGGTGGAGTAGAATATCCTCGCACACAAAATGCCTCACCTAGTGAAATTAAAGAACCATATGAGCCTTCACCTAGGATGTATTCGTATGAACAACCTTCGTGTTTATTTAACGGTGCTACGTGTCATGGTGACAGATTTACAAAACAGATAACACAAAGAAAAGACAGACTACAAGAAAGCTAATATAAGGAATTAAAATCTCACTTGAAAGGATTCAAGCGAGTAGAACTAAGTTAAATGTTGGGAATTATATGATTTGATGATACAAAAAGAACAAAAGAATGAAACAAAAGGATCAAAATCATCATTAAAGAATTCTAAAAGATGTAGGAGAACATGAAGATTTCAGAAGATTTGATCAAAGACAAAGATAAGAAGATAAATATTAGAAAGATTTAGTTTCCTGATTGTATTATGTTTCCTTTGTAAACCTAGATAATCTCTATTATATAAAGAGATATCAGGCGTGTTATTATGTGTGCACAGGTTTAGAGATGTAGACGTCTAATAGTTGTGTGGTGTAGCCTCAAGGTCAAGGTAACTTGATCCCTGTTTACTGTTGAGTAACACGATCTATACTGATCATATAGATTTGAGGCTTGGTGGAAACGTATGATAATTAAACCTTGTTCAATAACATTGATGTTCTTATTTATATTCTGCTGCATATTGTTATCATTGTTATTGTTAATCCTAGATATAAGTTCTAAACAAACTGAGCTTAAACGATCCTATCAGGTGGTATTAGAGCCAAGAGGCTCTTGATCTAGGATTCATAAAGGTATTATAATTGAGTAGTTTCTTGTATTCAATCAAAGGAGAATCAATGAAACTAGGGTTTTCTAACCCTAATTCGTAAAAGCAAGAAAAAGATGAGTTTAGGCTTTCATGATTATGTTGCTGAATAGATTCATCATGTACGATCATCGATTTATCAAGGGTTTTATAATCATTGATCTGGTTATTCATCTCTTGTTCATATGCTATAAAATTCTGTTATGGTATGCTCTTTATTCGACTGATTCATTCCGCATTCAAGTATACCAGGTTTATTGGAGACATATTAACAAGTGAATATTTTTTGTTCGTGATTGATTTAGATTCCTTTATTGTTGTCGTTCATATTTGAGTTTCTTTGGAGTTAATACTGCTAAACTTTAATAGCAGCAGCAGTATGATATAAAACGATTAGGGTTTCTGAATAACCCTAATTCAATCCATGATGAGACATGTTTCATTAATGGAGATAGCGTTAGGGTATCAAACATGGCTGACAAGATCTCATGATGAAAATGAAAGTATGTATTGTATACAGGTCTGAAGAACGATGTAGGGTTTTTGGTTTATATCTGCTACAATCACGACAAGGTCTTGAAAGATATCAAGAAGGAGCAGCAGCAAGTGTGTTCAAAATAAGTATGCGACTTGGGTTTCGAGTGATTAAGGAAAGGTTGACGGTATTATGAGTAGAATTAATTTATTGATATGATTATGAAAAGCAGGAAAGTATCCAATGAGTTCGGTTTTAATGGATGGGATTGTTCCCATATCTGGGGATTAGTATTCTTAAGCTTTCATAAGGTGTACTGCTGCTAACATATATGAAAGATAATGGCTGCCGGTTTTGTTAATGCTGCTATATATACTTTCTGCTGCTAGGGTTTTCAAATTGTACACTTAATACTGCTACTTGGGTATTAGTACTGCTAGGTTTGGAAAAGCAGTTACTACTGTTCTTTTTGGTTGGGGCTTTTTAAGTTTGTATTGCTAGCATTAAAAAGCAATTGGATTAAATACTGCATGGGTTTAATGGCTTTAATACTGCTAGTTCTATCATATATTGGAAAAACAAAAAAAACATACACTTTGGATCTTGGATTGGTTTAGATAGAAAAAGGCTAGTTTTTTGGAATTAAATGAAAGAAATTGATTAGTGTAGACGAGAGTTATTCACTAAATGAAGTTGAAGTAAAAGTTTCACATGTGCGTGGTTCTACATAACTTAAAAGTCAGTGTTAGTGATGATTTATTTGAAGGATAACTGTGTTCTGTCTTATAACGTAGTGTGATGAAGACATGCAAAATCTAGCAATGTGTGATTTCTCTTATGGTGCTCAATGCGCACGTTTGCTATCACTTAAAGGAGTTACGTTGTAGTGCACAGTGTCCTCATTGAAGATGAGATTTTGTCAGAGAGATTAAGTCTACTCATAATCACATTATGAGTTTTTGAGGTCACGTGAATTGTACAAGACATAAGATACAAGTTCGGGTTTTTATTCCTACTTTACATCAAAGTTGATTATACAGAGGTTATCTCCATCAATAATCATTACAAAAAGCCTACAGAATGAGAGATTTTACAAATGGTTAACATATAGGTTTCAGGGGAAGCTTATTGTTAAAATGTTTAACCATTTACATGCACCACATGAGGTGAAGGTTTTTACTGCTGCTAAATCATTATTACTACTGCTAGTTTAAGTTTCTACTGCTTGAATTCATTATTCTTATTATACGTCATGAAGGGTAATTTGAGACATTAGAAGGCTTGAATTAGAAGTGTGATATATGGTTTGTAGTGGTCAAGATCAAAGTTTCTTCTATTAGCAAGTCTCCTATTGGATTATGACAAAAAGGGGAAGAATATGGTACAAAGATGATCTGTAACTTATAGATCCTTGGTGGTACAGCATGGAAAGCATAACTTAAGAGGAAGATCTTAAGTTAAGGGGAAGCAGTTTATAAAGGAAGATTGTTTCATTCATGGAGATCCATAACCTCAACTTCAGGGGAAGTTCATGCAAGAACATTGTTTGTTTTGTCATCATCAAATAGGGGAAGATTATTAGGAATTATATGATTTGATGATAAAAAAGAACAAAAGAATGAAACAAAATGATCAAAATCGTCATTAAAGAATTCTACAAGATGTAGGAGAACATGAAGATTTCAGAAGATTTGATGAAAGACAAAGATATGAAGATAAATATTAGGAAGATTTAGTTTCCTGATTGTATTATGTTTCCTTTGTAAACCTAGATAATCTCTATTATATAAAGAGATATCAGGCGTGTTATTATGTGTGCACAGGTTTAGAGATGTAGACGTCTAATAGTTGTGTGGTGTAGCCTCAAGGTCAAGGTAACTTGATCCCTGTTACTGTTGAGTAACACGATCTATACTATTACTTAACAAGACTAATTACGACTAATAAGACCGATAACATTCTTGTTCGACTTATATAAAATTAAGGCTAACACAACTATAAAAGAGATGTTTATTAAATAAATTTCATTTATTTCGTTTGAAAAGAATCAGAGTTACATAGGTCCCAATACCAACGTAGAAATTTAATTCTAAAAGTCATAACACGACTTGGTTTCTAAAAACATTGTTTTAATTTATGACACTACTTCACCGAGACACCGTCCTTGATATCCGCGTTCCGTCCCATCCAAGCCATCAACAACACCTAACCTGAGATACATGCTTAAAAAGGTCAACAAAACGTTGAGTGAATTCATAGAGTTTACACATAACAATTAGAACGCATATTTGGTTCAACAAAATATATAACATTGCTCGTAAGACAAGTTATAAAAATAATAATTTCCAACTAAATGAGCCCATGTACCGAAACTTAACACATTCATCCTGTAGGATAAAATAATGTCCGAGAAGTATGCCACTTCTCCTAATACTAACTACAAAATGTCCGTTACAGGGTGCTCACAACTGATTCAAACCCCGGACAGGGTTGTCAAACCCAATAGATCTATTTAATGCATTAGCGTTCACCTACAACTAGGCAACTAACGGTCACACAGTAAAAGGCATATACTCAATAGTGAATGGAATCATACTTAGTATCAAAACATATTGCGTTCTCATTTTCATAAAACATCAAGTATCCCCCTCGCGGGTTAAAAAATATCTAAAACATTCAAAAGCGAGGCTATGAACTCACCTTGATCGAAGCCGAAGATCAAATAACCGAAACGATCACGAACTACTCGACGACGAGCTCAACCGTGACCTATAATTTATGTCGTTCAATTATTATATCGTAAGATACGATCGAATATTGCGCGCATCGCAACTATCAAAATAGTATAAGTATACATACACATGTGATGAGAAATCCACTTGCGCGTCCTAAATCCTAAACTCCTCATAAATGAGTTACGATCTTTCTCTCACTTATTTTATACGTTGCTTAATAGAAAACTTTTATTTTTGGAAACTTTCTATTTTTAGAAAGTTACTATTTTCAGAAAGTTACCATTTTTAGTAGGTCTCGTCTTCTAATTATATTTATAATAATATTTTGTTATCTCGTCGAACCCTCGACATCCAATTTGATTATTAATTACTCACTCGTATCAATCGTTAAGTTTAAAATATCTCACTCGTAGTATTAATAGCGTTTAATTACTTATATTATCCCCGACAAGTTTAGTATTAACCTGTTGACTTTCAAAAGTTAACGTTAGACTTGAATTGACTTTTTATACACATTTTATATATATATATATATATATATATATATATATATATATATATATATATATATATATATATATATATATATATTATATAATAATATAATATATATATATAATATATATATATAATATATGAATTAAATCTGACCCGCTGAAAACGACCCGTTATATCACACTTTCACGACTTGGAATCAAAAGAGATTTTAAGCAAAACGACATTCGGGACAACTTTTTAGTTTTAGCCGAGATTCTAAGCATGACAGAAAATGACCAAAATGCCCCTGTAATTTTCTGCAGGAACTTGTGGCATTTTTAATAAAAGTGCATATTTTGACCTTAGGTTTTCACCCGTTTTTACTCAATTTTAAAACTAGCAAGCCTCGCGGCAAAGTAAAACGTCATTCCGAGTAACTTTCGTGTTTCGCCGAAAGGCCGAAACGGATTCGAAAGTGCTCAAAACGGCCATTTAAAATTCTGACCGCAACTAAAACTATAATAGTTGTTTGAAACTTTTCTAAACTTTCAAATCTTGTACTCGCCGTAACTTCTTTGTTATTAGGAGTTACGGGGCATTCGAATTACCGAAACGCTCGTAAAAATACTCTCTACCATATTTCTTAACTCAAAATCAGATTTCACAAAATCTCAACCCTCGTTTTTCGCGCCAAAGTTTTTGCTCAGAACTTACACCTTACAAAATGCGCCAAAAACTATTTTTGACCCAAAATCCACCCACGACATATCTAAAATAGCCTATACACGATATCCATATCGCTCAATCACCCAACAACACTTTTAATCTAATCTACGCAAGTCTCGCTCGGATTTCATCACATGCATCAATCGATAAATTAACAAATCGCGAAATACAAAAACAACCGTAACAATAATATTATTAATGTTGGAAACAAGAAAAGTATCGGTCACTTCCAAGTTGTAATAGTCTTACCCGTAGTATGTTATATGATTAATCTAGTAAGCTAGTCTGGCCCAAGGCCCATGGAAAGCCCGTTAAGGCTCATAACGGCTCAAAACGACCCGTTATATCACATTTTCACGACTCGGACTCTAAAGAGATTTTTTGCAAAACGACATTCCGGACAATTTTTTAGTTTTAGCCGAGACCTGAAACTCGAAATAAAATGACCAAAATGCCCCTGTAAGTTTCTGCAGGAACTTGTGACATTTTTAATAAAAGTGCAGAATTTGACCTTGGGTTTTGACCCGTTATTACTCGATTTTAAGACTAGCCTATACACGATATCCATATTGCTCAATCACCCAACAACACTTTTAATCTAATCTACGCAAGTTTTGCTCGGATTTCATCACATGCATCAATCGATAAATTAACAAATCGCGAAATACAAAAACAAACGTAACAATAATATTATTAATGTTGGAAACAAGAAAAGTATCGGTCACTTCCAAGTTGTAATAGTCTTACCCGTAGTATGTTATATGATTAATCTAGTAAGCTAGTCTGGCCCAAGGCCCATGGAAAGCCCGTTAAGGCTCATAACGGCTCAAAACGACCCGTTATATCACATTTTCACGACTCGGACTCAAAAGAGATTTTATGTAAAACGACATTTCGGACAACTTTTTAGATTTAGCCGAGACCCGAAACTCAACAGAAAATGACCAAAACGCCTCTGTAAGTTTCTGCAGGAACTTGTGACATTTTTAATAAAAGTGCAGAATTTGACCTTGGGTTTTGACCCGTTATTACTCTATTTTAAAACTAGCAAGCCTCGCGACAAAGTAAAACGTAATTCCGAGCAACTTTCGTGTTTCGCTGGAAGGCCGAAACGGACTCGAAAATGCTCAAAACGGGCGTTTAAAATTCTGACAGCAACTAATATTTTGCAAGAGTTGTTTGAAAATATATAAGTTTTTCAAATTTTGTTTTCGTCGTAACTTCTTCGTTATTAGGAGTTACGGGGCATTCGAATTACCGAAATGATCGTAAAAATACCCTCTACCATATTTTCTAAACCAAAATTAGATTTTACAAAATCTCAAACCTCGTTTTCTGCGCCAAAGTTTCTGCTCAGAATGTATATGTTACAAAACGCGCCAAAATTCATTTTTGACCC
>BQNB010104719.1:0-23757 GCA_026074375.1 Tanacetum coccineum | reverse complement strand
TCCTTGAACACAATGTCATAAACTCACCTGAAACTGTCACAACTGCTTCAGCAACAACCATTTCTTCTATTCTGTCTTCACTCTTTCCTCACCTTCAACAATTAACACCACTCCCTACACAAACAACAACAGAAGCTACAACCTCAATCACTGCTGTTCCTGACTAAAAAACCCTCTCTACTTTCCATCAAAGAATTACTGCTTTGGAAAAGGATGTCAAAGAGCTCAAGACTGTTGATCACTCTGTAGCACTCCTTTCAACCATCAAATTTAATGTCCTAAATGCTATCAAAGAGTACATTGAAACAAGTCTGGATGATGCTCTCTACAAGGTGCTAAAGAAACACGATGCTGATTTCATTAAGGAACAATCTGTTCTAGCTAAAATTGTAGAGAGACTTAGACAACAATATGTACCTGAGAAAAACACTAAAGGCATGAGAAATATCAAGATGGAGCAGGCAAGTTCCTAAAGTAACTATCACATCATCTTATGCCACTGCCCATGAAGAATTTGATCAGACTAGATGATAAGTATACAAATGTGTGCTTATCTATAATTACAGAAGACAAGAGTTGTCCCCAAATTAATAGATGTAACCCAAAACTATACAAAACTCATAGTACAATATAACCTCACTATAACACTCACCCTAACAGTTTACAATACCAAGACTAGATGATCAAGATGATTAAGACTATCACAATTTACCAGACTTTGAATATGAGAGAGATAAAATGACCGAGAGAGATGATTGAAAGAGATTAACCCTAAATCTGCTTTCTCCCCGCTTATATAGGCAGCAACAATCTATTATTTGCATAACCAGCCCCTACACAAAACAACATAACAAAACTAGAAAAAATAATATAAGTTAGAACAAATGACTCAGTAGCCCCTTAAGTTTGAGGTTGACCAAAAGTCAAACAGATATTTCAACATTTTACCAATCAAAGGTTATTCATTTTATAGCAATAAGTTTATAAAAATATTGCAAACCCATTAAATTTTGGGTTTAAAATATTTTATTTACAACATAGATTATATGAACATAAAAAAGGCCGTTATTGAATCAATGAATGAGTTTGAGTTATTTTTGTAAAGCCATTAACACAATAGTAAATACAAAAAACAGTTGTTTGACCTTGTAGGATATTAGATATCATCACACAATCGAATGGTTAGTTGATTAGTCGAATGCTAGAGAGAGAAACAAAGAAAATGCACACTCCTCTAAAGAGAGAAAGTATGTGTGTATAAAAATGACTAACCACCTATTCTATAAGATGGAGGAGGCTTATATATATATTTACAAAGAACCGGACCAATGGCCTAGTACATGGGTTTACACGTTGGGTTTGATACCCGGCCCATTACCGAATGTTATACATTAAATGATTAACTACTAGCTAAAATAAACGGTAAAATACATAGGGTGACCGAGTCTTTTTCTAATATCTAACAATCTCCCCCTAAGGGAGGTCACCCTAGAATACATAAACTTAAGCTCAACAATCTTCATATTGGTCTTGTGTACAACTCGTAGTCTTTGATTCTTTATTTGATATCTAGTACTTTGATGTAGTGTTCTTTGACTTGTGGCTTGAACTTGTTTCTTTAGAATTGTCATTGAATGTGATCTTGAGCTTTCCTGAGATCATCAGCCAAACGTAATCTCTGATCATCATCTTGCGATCCTTCGCCATCTTGTGTACTTATGACAATCCGACCGACATGCTGATACTTGTTACAATCGTGAAAGCTTAATATTATGTACGTACTTCTTCTTTATTACATCATAATTTCATTACTTGGACATGCTGAGGAAGAAGTTGATATCAGAGTTTGCGGAAGCATTGAAACCTTTACTTGAACATGATTTCTACATAAGTGTTGGTCGAGTATGAGCATGCGGTTATGAACTTGACTCTGCTAGAATAGGGTATCTCCATCTCCATCTCCATCTTTATATGAACCTGTAATTAAACAATTAGCAATAAAGATAAAATTGATTTGAAAATCAATCGACGTATTACTTGAAAATATGTTTTTGCAACACATCGAGAGTTTTAAGCGTTTGTCAAAATCAACAACCGTCAATTCGTATACTGGAACATGTTTGTTTCATATAGAATCGCACCATCGTTTCTTTCCAGTTGTTACAAGTTTGATCCATTTAGGATCTCACAAGTCACCTACCAAGAGCTTGTTTGATGTTGGCTCTAGCAAGATTTCCATCTTCACTGTGATACTTAAGTATCACTCAGATGTTCTAGCAATACCACAAGGATAATGCGTAGGACTCTTATGATAATCCTTGTTTTCACACTGTGTGAAGAACAAGTAAAATAGAATAGTGTCCTAATGAGATTAATTGATGATCTCTTGGCTCTAGACTCAATTGTGCGTTTTGGTTTTAGTGATCGGAGGCTGGAACGGACTGCCACCTTTTTGATATCAACTAACTCGGAGTGAGAAAGTCAATAGATAACATGTTTAGTCTCCGTGAGAAATGAGACATAAATATTTTGAGAGATTCTGAATGGCTAGGGAGGGTTGTGCATTGCATCACTGGGTCCATGACGGCTTTCTTCAATGTCAGCAATCATCTTTGTGATTCTGACAGTCGATGTATTGACCTGATTTCTGCCTAAGTGTGTAGAGGGCTTCTTTCTTTTCACCCTTTATCCTTACAATTCTTTTTCATTCTTCAACCCCTTCAGTGCTTACCGAAACTTCATGACTAGTACCTTGTTGGGTTTGTTCCAGTACAAGCTCCATCTTAGTCGGCACTATTCCCTTATTCTCACTTTTACTCCTTTTTTATGTCATAGCTAAGGACTTCTACACTAACTAGTAGATTGTTGTAACACCCCCAAATTGGGTCGCAACGGAATATGGGTCTGAGAGTGTTACTTCATAGATCAATATCACAAGATATATATAAGAATGACCTTAAAAAGAGTCGTAAGACTGATACATTATATTTAAACAAATTGTTTGTTACAAGAGCCCATAGCTTCACTTGTTTATTGTTCAAAAGATAAAGATTCTAGCACATAAAAAATATTTCCCCAAAATGTATGCGACCAAATATTTAATGCACATGACTTCCAAATAACTACCACCAATGTATCCCTTGTCTTGTACCTTATTAATCTCCTAAGAAAACATGCTTTAAAACGTCAGCAATAATGTTAGTGAATTCATAGGTTTGTAAAATGTATAATGTAGGACCACTGATAAGTGTAAAATACACATATTCATTTATGCTTTAAATAACCCAATTAAACCCAAAACACAGTGAAAAATGGCAAAAATATACTTGTTTCTATGTTCCGTGTGTGCAGGTACAGATATATCAGAAATCACAAGAAAACCGTCAAAAACGGGCAAGCACGGACACGAGAATCAAAAGAGTAAAAAAGAAAAGCCAAAGAATCAAAGCCGAAGCCAGAAAAGTCAAGCCTCAGTCAAAATAGTCAAACATTGGTCAACAAAAGTCAACAAGACCCAAAATATTCCATTTAAGCCCCTCAACTTTCAGAAAAGTCCATAAATGATCCCTAACTCTAAATGGGCCTTACCTGAATCCTTAAGCCCAAAACCATAGCCCAACTCCCTTTCCTATAAACCACAAGGACCATTCTTGCTATTTTCTAAATCTTATTTTACACTACACTAGTACTTAACCAAACACAAGGACCAAAATTGCAATTCACCCAAAGTTTAAAAGTTATTAACCCTTTCTCAGTTAAAAGAAAAATGGCGCGAAAAACTGTTTGTCACTATTCACGTGTCTTCCCCGTTTTACCATCAGTCAAATCATAGGGCAAAAATGAATTAAAGGTTTAAATGGGTAATTCAAGTGCTAAATAATGACATGGCAGAGTCATTTCATCATCAAAGCTTCCTATTGGTCAAGACCACAAAGAGAGGATTACGGGCTAAGAAAAGAAAGCACAAGAGAAGGGAATTTTCACACTAGAAGCACACTCAAAAGAAACACAATCAAGCCTCTCACAGAGGTAACACATATGTCACATCACGGATTGCCACGCTGGCAATCCGTGTGTGCACATATGTGATCCAACGGCTTACAACAATTCTTCAATGATTAAAGAATCCAATGGTGATGATTGATTAAGGCTTGGGATCCAAGGCAAGCCTAGAAAAGGGTTCCAGGCAGGCTATAAAAAGCCCTACACTCACACACACAAAGAGATATAGATTAGGAGTAGTGTAGAGTACGATTTAGTTTATTGCTTATTTTACAGCTTATTTTACTTAAAATGTCAATTTAATTCTTGTAATTTACTTTTAAAAGCATTGTAATCTTTTTACCATTAATAAAATTCACTTTCTCATTTAAATTCATGTTTTAAATTTTAAAGCTTAATGTTACTGTTCACTTTAAAAAAATCATAATAAGCTCTCTTTGTTAAATATAGTTGTTGTTTCATTTAGTTAAGCACTCACATAGCTTTAACTAAGTTTTCATTGGACTGTTAGATCCTCTCAATTTTACCATTGCTATATTTATGATGTTATGCATATGTGGATGGGCTTATTAGACTTATAGTTATTGGCAAATTAAGACTGATCATGTAGAGATGCTTTTTAAGCTTTGTAGATCCTTGTTTAGCTAGGATCAAAGGTACATTTTCTCTTTTAAAGTTTCTGTCTACTTTTCAATTTTAGCTTATTTTTTACTGTTCATTTGCTTAATATGCTTATTTTAGCTTATTTCAGTTTATGAATGCTTATTATGCTTAATAAATGCTTATTTAGTTAAATTCTTAGTTTAGATTTCATTTTAGTTAAATTTCATTTATAAACTGTCAAAAAACCAAATAATAGTAGAATAGCTTATTTTGCTTATTAGTTCTTAATTACTATAAAAATAAATAAATGTTTGATTAAGATTATTTGCCATTAATTTGCTTAGTTAAAAGTATCTGTTTTGGATTATCCAAGCTTATTTTAGCACTGATTTAAAGCATTTAGTTGAAAACCAATATAGTTAAAGGGTGTTTGGCTCAGTGCTGTTCTCAGGAGTTAATCATAAGCTCTAGTAAGCTTCAAAATGGTAGTTTAGAATTGATTAAGCTTATAAATGCTTAAATAAGTTTTAGTTTTCCATTTCTTAGCTTTTAAAGTAGGGCTGCACCTATTTTAGTTTTTTATCAAGTTTTATACTTAATTTGATTAAACTGTCACTGCCTTTTTCATATCAACTTTTTTATAGCTTAAAAATATTTCAAATGTCTTTTAAAAGCTGATTTTAGTAGAGTCAACTAGGGTCTAGTTTTAAAGTTTAGCACAAGTTTTTTTTTAGCTTAATCTTAGGTTTAGTGACTTATTTTTAAGCCTAAAATAGGCTAGTATAGCCTGCAAATCTCAGCATAAGCTGAGATACTCAAACAACTTATTGAGCCTTTAAGTCATAGTTCTAGGATTATTTGTGTATTAGATTTAGTTTTAAAGTGCTTACAATATTCTAGGTTTAGCTGTTTAAGTTTGATAGGATAGCTTATTTACTTCTTGTGTAATAGAGTTAATGGGTAATTTTTTATAAAAAGTTTAAGTGTTTTGTCATATTAAGCTGTTTAAAAACTTATTTCTTTAGTTTTTCAAAAAAGTGTTTTTACAAAAATTGATGAGCAAGGGCTTATCAACATTTTTGCTTTTCAAAGTTTTTCTAAACTAAAAATTAAAATAAAAAGGATAAGGGGAAACCCGGAGTGAGCCAAGACTCGCACCCGGGTTCTCATCCTCATCAACCTTTTTCACTAACACACTTACGCCTTGACCATGGGACTTTTCTGCTTAGTTAATGCAACATTTTAGTTTTTTACATAGTTTTGGCCTCTTAAGCTATATAAGCTGTTTCAGATTAATTCGTAGCTTATTTGATAAAGCTACGACTTAAGTCTTATTTTCCTTGGATCCTAATAGCATAAGTATTTTTGTATTTTTTCTAGATTTTTATTATATGTTTTGTATTTTTAACTCTTTTAGTTTCATTTTATAAACTTTAATAAAATCATTAAAAATAGAAAAATAATCATAAAAATAAAACTCTTTTTTATAAAATTTTCTTTTAATATAAAGTTTGTAGGAAAATTGGTTTCACTTTCGTAGGGTCTAATTTGCAAAAATTCACTTTTTATAGAACGGGTCTTAGTTTCTGTTCTCGGTTTTACTTTTCATCTTCTAGTTTTAACCCCGTTTTAGTTTATGTTTTTTTAAATATTCGTTTTATCATTAAAATACATTTAAAAAGAGAAATAAAAATTAGGTTTAATTTTGTAGAATTTAGGTTTTTGGCCTTAGTTTTAGTGTTCCCGTTTCACGTTTTTAATTCAATTTTGAAATTGTTGCCTTTTATTTAGTAGTGATAGCTTATCAAAATATACTTTGTTCATTCAAATCTTAATCCGATCAAAATAGAGTTTACAAATTTCACTTGTCTTTGGGGAAACGACGGGTATCATATTTGCCACGCGTGTAATATACGTATTATTTTATCATATTATATATTTTTGAGAGTGGAAATTTTCCTAAGGGATTTTTTTTAATTGCTCTTGTAAAGTATTATATTTTTATATTTTGTAGTATTTATATCTTATTCACAAGTTTGCGCCGTTGCGGGGACTATTGTTTAAGATTCCTTCGTTTTGTGTTTGTTGATTTTTAATGATCCTTTCGACCCTCACGAAAGTTTCAATTTTTGTTTATAGATACGACATACAAAAAAAAATCATAAAAATATAAAAAGTAAAAAATATTTTCCTTTTCTTTTTAGTATAAGTAAAGATTTAAAAAAAAAGAAAAATCAAAAATATAAAAATCTTTCTTTTTAATTAAGAAATAAAAGTCACCAATTGGTAAAAATACCAAAATATTATTTTCTCAACGGAGGTCATTTTCATTTCAATTTCGGTGAACCTTGTTGGTTCCCAAAATAGATCTTTAGATTTAACACTTGCACATTTGTGTTTCTACGAAGTACGGCTCACCTTGAAAGCAATTTTCAGAGCTAACCGTGATGTGTTTGATTAGAGCTACCGTGAAGTAGATTGATTATTTGGTTTAAGTCTCTTCCGTGTAACCGTTAAAATTCATTGTTAGTTAATAATAAAAAAAAATAATGAAATATGTTGTTTAAAGAATCGAAAAAATCAAAAATAATCTTCTTTTTCTTCTTATCCATTTAATTCTTTTTCTTAACCCTCTAAATTGTTTAATTCTTATGACGTCTCATCGTTCAAAATCGCTTTACGCAATTAAGGAATGCTCGACTTGTGGAAGTTTGTACACTAAAGAATGTTGTTCGATAGGAAGTTTTGAAGACAAGATCCTTACTCCCGTACCCGACTCTTCTCCGCGTTGTGCAAGATGTGGAACCCCGGTTGATGGTCCGAGTTGTCGTGGATGTGCATTTTGATGAAAGAAATTCGATGAAGATTTGCTTGCATATTGTATTGAAAATGGAATTTTCCAAGACTTGCAAGATACTTCCGACGACAATACCAACGTTGTTAATGCTCTTCGAGAGCCATTCGTTGTCAATCAAGACCCCGGTGTAAAGTCTTCGCAAGATCCTCCACAGATTGACCATAATTGTTGTTATGAGTGCGGTGATTCATTAGATGGAATTTTTTGTCAACGATGCATTTGTAAATCTTGTGGTAAAGGTGCTCATTTCGGTTATAATTGTCCACCAAAATATCCGATCATATCTAAACCGGAGCCATGCAATCAAACCATTAATGAAATTCCACAAACTCCACCAAGTTTTTGGCGATCCGTCATGCTATTCATTACCTCATGTTTCAAAGCCTAACTTTGTTGATTAACACCCCCAAATTGGGTCGCAGCGGAATAAGGGTCCGGGGAGTGTTACTTCATAGATCAATAACACAAATATTAAGAACAGAACAGACGGGGAGAAAAGTCATTTAAAATGGATACATATGGATTTGAATTGAAAGACTTAATACAAAAGCATATAGCTTTACTTGTTCATTTGTTGAATATTACAAAAGTTGACATACATTTCCCAAAATATGAGTGCTACCGCTAAATCTTTAAAAGCGTGCAATCCAAAATGAAACCCCATGCATCCCTGGCATCCCATCTATTGATCTTCCTAAAACATTGCTTTACACGTCACGAAACATGTTGGTGAATTCATAGGTAATGATAAATCAAAATATGCAGGATCGCAAGACTTTCCCGTGCTAATGCGAAACACAATCCAGCATCACAAAACAATTACAGTTTACACTAAGCTCATGACACTGAAGCTCGAACAATTTGCCATTGAAATTAAACTATATATTTGAATTTCTGGCCGAATAGATGTCCTACCCGAAAACAGCCCAAAATCTTCGACGAAAAGCTATAACGTTCGTTCTCGGTGATAATCTAGTCACCCGAACGTGGAGGTTCTTTCCCTAATAATTCAATAAATAACATCTGCGCTCACATAGTGTTAATTCCCAACTACATCTATGCAATTGATCTGTTCATGATAATAGTCTTAACTGGGTATCGCTACTTAGGCAACATGTAATCAATACATGCTCCAATTTATAAAACAAAGCAGTTTCACCCCCTATTATAAATCATTGACATCGTAAAAATGTGGGGCGTATAGAACTCACCTTGAGTTCTGGTAATCCTAAATATCGACGATTAATCGTCCACTAAAAGATCGAATGCAAACTAAATTATCATAGGTCTTATAAGTACCGAGTACTAGAAATAATCTTCATAAGTGTAATATCGTAGCTATTGTCGGGCTATCATAATCTAAGAGGTCATGACATGACGTTCGAGGAGTTAGGACACTTTAAAATCGTAAATCCAACAACACCGTTCGATACGCTATATCCCGATATAAGCACATTATGAAACTCCCTATAATATAGTCCTTATTGATACCCGCATTAATTCCTAAATAGCTTCAATACACCAACTAATGGTTTTGGTAAAAATTACGTTTTAAAAATTAAAAAACGTTTATAATTACCAGTTTAGTAAAACTAGCATAACTTTTGCGGTTAAGCCCGATTTTAACGTTTCTTACTTCCACTGTCCCCCCCCCCCCCCCCCCCCCCCCCCCCCCGCCCCCCCCCACACCTCCCCCCCTTTTGATCTAAGAAGATATCTGAACAAAATATTAACAATTTTCAAGTATTGATACTCTGCTATGAAAGTGAATTACTGGTTCACAAAACAACTAGTTTTGTCGTTTTTAGGTTTTAATTAGCATAAACTACGTAATCGTAATAACTTATCCGTTTTAACATCCCCGATTTTAGTGATTCTTCAGTACGTTCTTTGTTATTAAAAGAGTAATATATTTGTTTAAGAGATGGGTCCGCTGTGAAATATTTTACTGTATCATATTGAATAAAATTACTTTTATATAAACTTTAATTACCGAAAATGTCGTAGTTATCCTCGTTATAGTTCCCGTTTTTAAAGATTCATTCGAGTAATACGATCCTCGTAATTAAAAGTTATATCATATTTTTGATGTTTTAAAAATATAGTTTTCTGTAATGGAATAGTGCTTTTTTATAAAAATAGCTTTATAAAAGTATTTTCGTCGTAAAATCGTAATTTAACGTATCTTTTTCGTTATAAATATCGTTTCCGAGTTTCTTATCATTTTGGAAATCGTCACGCGGCGTATTATTTTTATATAATATCTAACCTACAGAATGAGTTGAATTAAAAACAGCCCTTATATGGCATTTGTATACTTTAATCAAACTTTCGTAATTAATCCTTTAAAAACCCTTGAATTTATACCTAAACACTGTTTATACTTAAACCATATTTAATCATACTTTTACATCCCCATTTCTTCCATGATATATATAATCATATGACCAAAAGAATAAAGTGCATAATTTCAAAAACATAAGTGAAAACTCTTTTTTCACATTTAAAAAGTCCTAAAGTGGTGATTCAAGCTATAAAGAATTAACATATGCATATTAATGAGAGATGTAAGATCATAAAGAGTTCAAGTAGACCTTATGGTGTATGAAGATGATGATAAACAAATACTAAACCCGTGTTTAGCCTTAAAATCCAAACTTGCACAAAGAAAACCCTTGTTTTTTTCAATAAAATCCCTAGCTTCCTTTTCTTGATTATAACTTGTAAAAGGTTAGCCAATGCTTGGGATCACCTTAGAATATCTTAGAATGGATGTGTATAGGAGTGTATGGGTTGTATAAAATTTTGTATGGATTGTGTTGGGTGCTTGCTTCTTGCCGTGAGCTAGTAGAGAGAAAAGGGAGAACAAATGTTGGTTTTTGGTTAAGTATTTAGTGCTATGATCTCTCATCTTATGCAATGTATAAGTAATGCCTTTGTATGACTAGTCAAGGGAACAAGGTATGGTCCTAGGGATGGTCTATGGTCTTGGTCTAAGTCAAAGAGACAAGGCATGGTGTGGTTTAAATGAGAAGGCATGGTGCACTTTGACCAAATGAAAGGGTTTCATTATTTTTCTTGTATAAATGGCTATATTTTCGGCAAAGGAGTGATATAAGTGATGATGTTTAGTAATTTTTATGTATTGGGTATAAATGTGGGTATTTGTTGAAGCGTAGAAAAGTTTTGGTGGTTCCGGGAGTGCCTAAACGCAATTTATCGCGAAACGTATACACTTTACGTATCCGATAAAAATAAAATGAACAAAGTTAATAATTATTCTCAAAATAATTATATAACCCTTGCTTGATGTAAACATTTAATTGTTTGATGCCCGTTTACATTGAACGCTAATTTTTAGCTTACGCGATTTAGCTTAACATTTATGATTTAAAGCAAATGCGTACAATACAAAAGGTACATTGTGGATTTATCGACGTCGTCAATGACTTGAAAACACAGGGTGTTATAGACTTCCCCCGTTAAACGAGCCTTGTCCTCAAGGCTTACGATGCAGCACTTGACGACGGTGCGGTCTTGATGAAGAGGTGTGGGTATTTCTTCTTGAATTGGTCTTCACGTTCCCACGTGAACTCAGGACCTCTCTTGGAGTTCCATCGAACCTTGACTAATGGGATTCGGCTTCGCTTCAACCGTTTAACTTCACGGCCCACTATTTCTAATGGTTCCTCAACAAAATGGAGTTTGTCGTCCAAATTAAGTCCATCCAACGGAACGGCTAATGGCTCGTCGGCATGACACTTTTTCAGGTTGGACACATGGAATGTATTATGAACTCTGCTTAACTCTTCTGGAAGTTCAAGCTTGTAAGAAACCTCTCCAACCTTTTCTAACACCTTGAAAGGTCCAACATACCTTGGGTTTAACTTCCCCCGTTTGCCAAAACGTACAACCCCTTTCCAAGGAGAAACTTTAAGCATAACTTTATCCTCGACTTGGAATTCCATTGGTTTACGCTTCAAGTCAGCGTAACTCTTCTGTCGATCATGAGCGGCTTGCATCCTTTGCTTGATCTGAATGATTTTCTCAGTGGTCTCTTGAATTAGTTCTGGACCGAGTATTTGAGCTTCTCCAACTTCAGTCCAACAAACAGGTGAACGACACTTCCGACCATAAAGTGCTTCGAATGGTGCGGCCTTGATGCTAGCGTGATAGCTATTGTTATATAAGAACTCGACTAATGGCAAAGTTGATTGCACAAGTACGCATCATATCCTCGAGAGTTTGAATGGTCCTCTCGCTTTGCCCATCTGTTTGTGGAAGGTACGCGGTACTCATATCCAAATTAGTACCCAAAGCGTTCTGAAGTGACCTCCAGAAATTTGATGCGAATCTCGGGTCGCGATCACAAATGATTGAGACAGGAATTCCATGTCTCGTGACCACCTCCTTTAGGTGCGTTCTTGCAAGTTTATCCAAAGGATCAGTCTCTTTTATCGGTGTGAAGATCGCAGACTTAGTGAGTCGGTCAATGATTCGTTGATAGTATACACTTAAAATACACAAGTAAGAATCAATGATAAAAAAGATTCCGGAAGAGATATTCCCGGACACTTAATTGTGCTTTTTGTTCCATGAATCCTTAATGTTACTCTAACGTACATGGAAAATAATTCATTATGTCAAACACCATGAATAAGTTGTAGTTGTATTGTCTAATCAGAAAAAAATAATTAAAAAATATTGAAATGGAAACGGGTGTTTTATAACTTGTGATCTCTTAGCTTTCTCAACAAAAATCTTTGCTACTTTTCAAAGGTTTAGTTTGGGAAAGTTTTGAGGGATATTGGTTTAAGGATGTAATATGCGTGAGGGAACGCAATCGTTTAGTTTGGGAATTTTGATAAGTGTAAAATACACAATCCTGTTAAACACAAAATGACCCTAAAATGACTACAAACACTTAAAATGCAAAGATATACTTGTTTTGGTGTTTTGTGTGTGCAGATACGGATAAGACAAAAATCACAAGATAACCGTCAAAAACTGGGCAATCACGGAATACGGAACGGAAAAGTGTTGCAAGTGTGGAAGCCAAGGCGGAAAAGTCAACCTTGGTCAACTCTCAAAGTCAACACTAGAAGACAAAAATCCAAAGTTACAAATTTAGTCCCTTAAGTTTCAGAAACTTACACAAATGGTCCTTAAAGTCTAATGGGTCTATATCACTAAAAACCTCACCGGATCCAAAAGGCCCAAAAGTCCAAAGCCTAATTACCCATAACCACGGGCCAAAACCTAAACCATAACCCTTATTAACATAAGTAAACGGGACCGAATATGCAAGTTTGAAAGTTATAATACACTTAGGATTTGTATTTACATTTGTAATTAACAAAGACAAGGCCATCTTTGCTTCCCCAAAGTTTATACACCGGTTTGACCCCCTTCAGTTATAAAAAGGAAAATTGGCGCGAGTAAAACCCGTTCACTATTCACCGTCTCTAAATTACCCACGCAGTCAAACAGGGCTTTTCTAATTGATGGTCAATTAAGGGACAATTCAAGTGATCTATAACATAATGGCAAGGAGTAAAATGTCATTCTCATTGATTAAATCCAGCAAAAGGCCACGTGGAAGAGGGGAAGGCACAAAAGATTTTGGGTTTTACAATCACTTACTATGAGAGAAGACAAGAGTACACATACGAATTGCCACGCTGCACAATCCGTGTGATTCAGATAATCCAACGGGCCAAGATAAACTCCTCTAACATGAGACATTGTACGGTGGTGATTAGAAGGAGCGTGTAGAGCAATGAAGACTAGAAGCTTCTCATTTGGCTATAAATAGCACACTCACGCACACATTTATCATCTTCTTTTTCAGCTTTTAGAATAATAATAGTTTTAGCTTAATTTTTTCAAGTTAAAGTGTAATTTACTTTCAAATGTAATCTGTTTTTAAGTAATGTAATCAATTTAGTTCTTAATAAAGTAATTTTAGTTTTCATTGATCTCTTGTTTCAAGGCTCTTTTTTTACCTATCAAATTTATGCTTCTTGTCACAAGCTCGCAATAAGTCAATCTCCGCTTCTAAGTCTCTAAGCTTGATTGAGTTAATTACATTCTATTTACTTAAATCCTAACTTCAGTTTAAAAACCTTTGTTATATAATAATGGGACTTTGGATAGAGAAGCTAGCTTAGGAGGCTTCTATGGACTTTCTAGGATTATCCATAAGGATATTTGCTTGAGTTGAAGGCTGCTTAATTGAACTAATGCTTCTGTTTAGCTGAAGCACCCTTGTAAGTCTTCATTTAATTTCATTGTTTGAGTTACTAGTTTAAAGGCTTGCTTACTTGCTAATTAGTTGTGCTTATTTGCTAATCCAGTGCTTATTTATGCTTATCTTAGTTAATTTGTGCTTATTATTCATATTCTCTTATCTATTTTTAGCTAATATAGTTTAGAGTTAAGTTTTTCATTATTTGTCTTTATAGCCAATAAAACCAAAAATATAGTTAGATAGTTTGTAGACTTTGATTTCGCTTAGAAGTTGTAGGATTATGTTTGCTAGGATAGTTTTAAGTATTTAATGTCTGTACGTAAGGTTTTTATTAGCTGGATTTAGTTATTCAATAAGTTAACTAAAAAAAAAAACCGTCATAGCATATGGAGTGTTTGAATAAGTAGTTTGCCAACAAGTAGTCATATTTATCTTAGAAGTTTTCTTTGGTCAATTTTGTTTTACAAATTTGATTGAGTTTTAAAAAAGATTTTCATAAGTAGATTAAACTTAAAATAATTTTAAGGCTTAATATGTTTGATGTGCACCAGGGGAGAATTTTAGTTAGTTTAGATAGGGAAATTTTAATTTTAAGCCCTTGAGTTGTGTTCTTGTTTGTGTCAAGTTCATTTGCATTCTTTTAAGTGTGATAGTGTAGGTTCTATCAAAGAAGTCACCTGCATTAGGGATTTGTGCTTTTGCATATTGCATCAGCAGTAGTAACTTAGGTTTGCTACTGCTGATTTTTTGATTCATTTACAGCTAGGTAAAGTAGGATTTAGGATCTAAATTTCAAGTAGCTTATAACATATATATAGTTTAGCATAGATCAAGTCTTATTTTTCATTTTCTAGCTTAATCACTTAAGTACATTCAGCTTAAAAAGTCATAAAAAATCCAAAAATACCAAAAACAGTAGTAACTTAGATTAGCTTTTAATTTTATAAACTTAGCTTATTAGGGACCTGTTTTCTTTTATTTTCTTGAACTCATAGCTTATAAGTGGTTAGTTATACTCCTTACGCTCAGCTTCTGTCTTGGCGTATTGAGTATTAGAGTTTGCACTTATCTTTTGAACTTTTTGAGTTCCTTCTTAGTTTAGCTTTTTATATCTTCACTATTTCAGTTAGTAATGTGTTTCTTTTTCAGCTCAAGTTGCTTTTCATTTTTGCCTTGTAGACATCATAAGTTCATAGGGTCAGAACAAAAAAAAAAAAAAAAAAAAAACTTTAGTTGTAATTTAAGCTATATTGAACGTCATGTGCAAAGCTTTTGGTAAAAATAAGCAAAAGTGGGCTCAAAAGCTCACTTACTGTAGACAATCTTTCAAAAGCTCTTTTTGAGCTGAATTTTGAGTTTAAGCTTAAGCTCCATTTATTAAAAGTACTTAAAATTGTGTCATTTATAAGTTTCAGCTTTTAGTTTTAGTTAAAAGTGAAAATAAAAAAATTAGCAAAGGCGGGTGTTGCAGTTTCAAATCAAGACCTCTCACTCACACTACCAACGTGTTATCCATTGTGCTTCATTGTCAATCCATTCATGTCCTTCACCATTTAATACTAGTACACTTTTTCATTTCTTAGTTGTTTTATAAGCCGTAGCTTAAATCAGCTTATTTTAGGGCTTATTGGTTAAGCTGTTAAGTTTTTAGTATTTTTCTCTTACTCCTTGTTTCATTTTAGACTTTTCTTGATTTTTTCATATTTCTCCCTTTATTTTATTAATTTCTAGGATTTTTTGTACATTTAAAATTTAGAAAATCAATAAAAAATACAAAAATAACTTTTAAAAATACAAAAAATAGTTTTTAGCATTAGATTGAATACTTTTGGGTTTACATTCAGAAAAATCATTTTCAACACTTTTAGATTTTAATTTTCATTTTTGAGCTTTTAATTTTAAGTTTAAAAATAGGATTTTAATTTTAAAAATAGTTAAAAATAGTTTTCTGAGTTTTTATGTTATTTTAGACTTTTCTAAGTTTAAAAATCATTTTTCTAAATTTTTAGGACTTTATTTGCTATTTTCTAGGATTTAATTAGATTAAAATAGTTTTTAGATCATAATAAATTCAAAATAAAATTCAAATAAAAATATTTTTCTTTTTCCTAAAATTTTCTTTTGTCCTATTTTAGGTTTATAAATTTAGTTTGCATTTTTAAAGTCTTATTTTGTCTTACTTGCTTATTTGTCGCGTTTTATTTGTTCCCGTTAATTATCTTAGTTCATTAATTGCTTTTTAATTGCTTATTTTAATTGTTTTTTTAATTGGTAGTTATAGATAATCAAAAATATCCTTTCTCTCATTCAAGTCTATATCAACTAAGGCGTGGTCTTCAATTTCACAAGTCGTTGAGGAAACGACGGGAAAGATAATTCTCGGTTTAATACGTTTATATTATATTATATTATATATATTATATATATATATATATATCTTTTAGAGTAAATTTTCCTTTGAGGAATTTTTATTGCTTCATTTTGGAAATATTATATATTTTATATTATTTTTTTGTGTATAAAAACAATTTCTACAGAGGATAAACTAGAACCTAATAAGCAATTAGGAACAAATATAAGCAAAGATAATTAGCTGAAATGGCCATTAAAAAGCTAATAAGTCGTTAAATAGGCTTACAAGCTACTTTTAGCTAATTTTTAAAAAGCCTTAAGCTATCTTATGGCTTATATGATTATATGCAGATGTGCTTATCAATAAGCTACAATAATAAGCAAAGTAAAATCTTTTTGACATCAGAAAGCAGAAAAAGCCACTAAAAGGCTGATTACACAGAATGCACTCTTTTTGGTTTTCTTTTTAAAAGGCAAATGAGCTTTTTGCAAACCTATTTTAAGCTAGTAAAATAAGTCCAAAGTACAAAATAAGCTAAAACAGATAAAGTTTATACTACAAACTACTTATTCTATCAATTTCACAAAATAAAAGTATCATTAAACTTATCTAGAATGAGTCTAAAAAATGACTTATTAAACTTAAAAACAACTCTTGTAGATTTGATGCGAAGAAAAAGACTAATTTTAACTAACTTAATCAGCTATGTCTGAAATTAAAATGAGATAAGCTAGAACTAGTGAAGAATCTAAATATAGATAAGCAAGCAATTTGAATCAAAAGAATAAGCAATAATAGAATGTGAAATAAGCTAATCAGGATAGTTTACAAAGACTTGGTTTTAGTTCAAGGAAAAAAATACAACATATGCAGACTTGAATTTTACCAAACAAATTAGCTCAAAACTTTCAAAAAGCTAAAACAAGCGATTGGGACTAAAGACAACAAGATTTATCGCTATATCAAGTCCTAAAACAGCTTGTAACCTACTAAATCTAAGATAGAAAATGAGATTTTAAAACTCAAAACCACAAAAACTCTTGACAGATTTTTGGTTCCAAACAACAAACACAATAGCAGACTTAAGGTTTAGAGTCCTAATGCATAAATAACATCAAACAAAGACAAGAAAACATGAATTTAACTCAAATAGACCAAAGATTCAAGAAGCAGTTGCAAGTTGATATAACATCACTGAATTAAAGTTCAAATTCACAAATCCTTAAAACATAATTTTAACCTTGAATAGCTACAACAAACAGATTAAAAGCCTACTAAATTGATATTCAAAGTTCACAAATGGGTCAATATGGCCTAAACAGCACTAACATGGGTTAGTGCTGTTATGCCAACACCCTTTAACAAGAAACTTGTAAAAAAAACACTGTTTTTAAGCTAAAACTTGAACTGATCCAGATGTTACTAAGTTAAAAAAGAATTATATGAAATTACCAAGGATAAGCCACCAATGGTATAAGCCTTACTAAATGAGCCGATTTAAGCAAAACATCACAAAATATGACTAAATCTTAAACTAAGAGTCTACAACTATAAACTAGCATCAATAAGCAATAACAAACATAATTAAGCATGAATAAGCATAAACAAACAGTAAATAAGCAGTAAATAAGCAATAAGCACTTTTTAAGCTAAAAATGAAAAGGGGAGAGTACCTTGCCCTTTGCTCTAAACAAGGGCAAATAAGCTCAAAAGAACTTTGTCTACAAGCTGACAAGCTAGTAAAACCCACAAGCCCTTCCAAATCGGGGGCCTTGTTTTTTTTTTTTTTTTTTTTTTTTTTTTTTCAATCCATATAGCTTTTTTTTTAGTGATATTTGAGTATAAAAAGACTTAAGCTATAGAAACGTTATATTGTTATGTGAAAAGTTATAAGAGTAAGTAAATCAAAGCTTAGAGAGATTAACAGACATTTTTAAAACACTTAAAGTGCATTAACTTAGAAAATTGATTTAACATAAAAAATCTTAAATTGTTAATTAAAACTTAGAGAAACAGTACAAAGCTTATAGAAAAAGTACTATAGCTAAAAGACTTAATATAAGCTGAAAAAATTAAAAACTAATGAAAAAAAACTACTACTCCCTCAAGGGCTTACGAGAACCCTATTTATAGAAGAATAAATCAAAGTCTTGGGTCTTGAATGTGCTAGTTCTGTGAGAGGGATGTAGAGGTGTGTTTCTTGTGTGAGTAAGCTTCAAGTCATCATCTAAGCCATCCAATTTTCTTGGTCACCAAGTAGTATCATCTGAGCCTTTGATTTCTCTTGTCCAATAAAACACCATGGGATTGCCACAGTGGTTTGTTTTCTAGCTGGGGGTAGGGTTCTGGTTGGGTTTTGTGTTTTGTCGTGGTGCAGGGCAAGGGAAAGTGACAGTGAATAGTGTTTAGGGTTTGGCGGGAAATGTGTTTGACTGGGTTTTGGGGATAACAGGTTAACGGGTGTTTGCTCTGTTTTTGTAAAGGACTGACATTGTTAGTCCTTTTGGACTAACGGTGTGAAGGGATAAGGACTTGTAGTGAAGTGGACTTAACAGTCCTATTTGTTAAATGGTGTGGGCTGTTAAGTGGGTTTGGGCTTATGGATTGGGCCGGGTTATATAAAGTTTTGGACTAGGGCTAATTAAACATTAAGGCTTATAGAGATGAGCTTAATGGGCTGACCCGGCCCATTAAATGGGTACGGGTTGGCCCATTTAAGATTTCTTCGGTTTCAGCTTCGTCTTTGACTTGTTGACTTTTGACTTGACTTTGACTTTTTCACGCTCTTTCCATTCCGTGCTCGGTTTTGTCCGTTTTGGCTTGATTTTTGTCCTTTAGTGAATATCCGTTACCTGCACAATCATAAATCACAAAACACACAAATACAATGTATTTTTGGTATTTTATGGTCTTTTAGGCCGCTTTTATAGGTAAAAGGTATGTGTATTAGGCACATTACCAAAATCCCCATACTAAGGATATTTTCGTGTCCTTCACAATCCATAAGTAAACACTTTAGAAAACCAAGAATCTTAATCCCCCTCGACTAATTACCTCGAAAAGTAGCTAAGTGTTCATCGAGGGGAATTAAAGAATCAATAGCTTTGAAAAAGCCCCGTTTTGACCATTTTTTAAAATATTTACACTTATTACCACACATATTTTTGTATTTTTCCTTTTTCTTATTTTTTTATACTTTTCTTTTTAAGCAACTAACTAGAATGTTTGGACTTTCGTTATTTTTATAACTTTTAGGGTCACAGAACAAGAAGCACTTTAATCCTAAAATGCCCAAAAGGATAAATCATCATCCCTGATTTTTCACTTGTCCCAAACCAAGCTTAAAAACAAAATCACCGTTAAATATAAGTTAAGATGCTAACACTACTCATACTTGTAACTTGTGAACTTTTCGCTCCCGACAATTATTATATCTTAGGTGAATGTGCTTATTTCGAATTTCAACCATAGATCAATGTTTTGCAAAATTTCTATGCATCACGTTCCACCCAAAAAGTAATGAGTTTGAAGGCGAGATCATCCCATGTAGCGACTTTCGTCTCGGCACATCCCAACCTTGCGGCTAAGTGACCAGGCGTTTTCACCTCCAGTGAATTTGTATCGGGCTAACGGACTTCGGTTCAAAAACCCTTGGATTCTCCCGTATATAAATAATATAACAAACTAAAAATGTAAATAGTAATAGTCAAAGCATATTTAAATTTAAGAAAAAGAGATTTACACCTCTTCATCATCACCAAGTGAGTCTCCAACACCAACTCACGTTGCTCCTCCACCTAAACTTCGTTTTGTCATTCTGATAAAACAAGAACCTCAAGAACTCCCTTATGTGTCAACGATGGACAATTGGCCACCGGGCCCCTCTAATCCATATCCACCACTACGTGTCTCACGACCACCTCCTGGTTTTCCAAATCCACCACCCGAATTTAAACCACTACCATCAACCAAACCATTGTTTGTTAACATTAACAACAATACACCTCAACTCCACAACAATGCACATCCACTTGAAAACTCTAACAATCCACCACCAAATCTTGGAAATCAAGATTTTCCCAATCCTCCAAACATCTTAGATTTTGTTCATCCAAATGACATGCCACACCTCCACAACATGTTTTGTCAATGTTGTAGCACCACAAGGCATGAAATCCTAATGCTCCAAAACCGTGTCAACTACATGTTCTCATACATTCGACACCACCTCGGTCCTTCACCACACCCACCTTACTTTCCGCATTAGCCGTATGGAAATCTCACATCACCCTTTGGATTATATGAGAAAATGTTGTCTATCCCAAGATTTAGTATTTTTAATTGTTTTCTTTAATTTTCTAGTTTAAGCTTATCATGTAATGGCTTTAATGCCAAATTTTATGTTCAATCCCTTATAATGGATTTAACATTATTTTTATTTGTTGTGTTGATGATGAATGTTCATTGTGTAAATGTGTGCACTTGTGATTGTCATATATATATTTGCTTGTCTACTAACTTTGTTTTGTAGCAACGCATCCATAGCTCGATTCTTTGGTTCCCCAAGCGAGGGGGAGCATCCACCCAGGAGGAGCACTTGCAATTTAGTCTTTATTTTTTACTTTGCATTCGTAATCAAGTCACTTAGCATGCATCAAATCAAGACATGCAAGGAAGACTTCTACAACACTTTTTGCTTCGACAAAAAGGGGGAGAAGAAATATAAACTCATCCACTAAACTCATCCACTAAATACTTATTTAGTAACTTTTAAATAAGCATGACTTTATATTTTATCATCATCAAAAAGGGGGATATTGTTAATACATATATTCGCACAAAAACGATATTTATATTTAATGATCTGCATGTTTTGATAATAACAAATATAATGTCATACTACGTAAAAGTTTACGTAAACAAGTTATTTAGTCGAAAGTTTACTTGACGCCGACAAATCCCTTAAGGTATGAATATGGCATTATTAAACATAGTTAATAATCAAAGAAAAATATTATCATTTGCATAAACCTTTTCTAATCAAATGATTTAAGTTAACACATGATTAATTATAAGCTAGTTATATTAATCATGTAAGACAAAATAAGATTAACTATAGGTGGAAACAATCTTTCCAAATCTTCCCAAATCTAGAAAATCTTTCCTTATTGGTGATAAGAAATATTTTCTTCTAGAAGAATCTATTAAACTATGTTTAATAAGTACAAAACAATATTTTGTATAGATTTGGGGTTAATCATAAAATGACAAATGCTGTCCCAGCTCCACCTACGGATCCACCAAATACACGGGACAGATACATGGTATGGGAGATCCGTGAGTCGCACGAATCATTTACCTGGGACAGATTTGAATTTCAAAATGTTGCCTATAAATACCAACATTAAGTCATCATTTTAGACAACTCTTGTAAAATATTTTTCACATACATTTTTTATCTTTTATATTCTTTGATCATTATACTTGTTACATAATCCATTACAAATGATCAACTCATTCCACTTATTAGTGAAGAACACTCAAGAAGACATCAAGCTTCAAGTGTTAATAGTTTAGTTGTGTCATCACGTTTGTGATAATCATTTATCTTGTATATCTTGTGTTGTATGTTGTGTGTATCATATGTGTATGATAGATTAGTATTTAGGCCTCAAAATACATAGTGTGTTAGATTGGTTCTATCTCGAAGCAGAACTCGGTATTTAGCTTAGTACGGGAAAAAGTGTAAGCGACGTGTACGGTTTTCTCCGCCTAAAGGGAGCTTGTTGACATAGTGAAGATAACTCTCAAGTTGGGTACTTAGGGAGTAGAGTAGGCGAAGAGGAGCTTTGTAGCCGAACCACTATAAATCATTGTGTCATCGGTTTGATCTTTCTTATCTTTACTTGTTCATATTTCGTAGATCACTTATTTACTTATTGCATCGCTATCATATACACTTGTGTATATCTCTTGAGTTCACATAAGTCGATAATCTAAGTTTTAATTTAAAACGGTAAAAACTATTCAACCCCCCTTCTAGTTTCCACAATTGGTATCAGAAGCCAAGGTCACCCAAGATCTTTAACGTATATTGTACATTAAAGCTTGAATTGGTCTATGAATTCGGATAAATATCTAGAAATCCCCCCTCCCCAATACTAGAATTGAACATTTTCTTTAATGTTTTAAGAAGGGTCTCTACGTAAATCTAAAGCCGTTTATTAAGTGTGCTCAAAGATAAACGTTAGTCGATAAGATTGGATATTGGATTCCCATAATCATGCTAAGGATTGAAGCTCGAGTGAACGAAGGACAAAACCACGAGCACGAGAGGCTTCATAATTCGGGGCAATCCTAGACATACAACAAAAACCACAAAACACGAGAAAGGAAGAGGCGAGCCTCCCCACAACACACTTATTTATTACTATTATTATAAATATATTAGGATAAGCATAGGTTGCCACCCATGAAGTGCTTGTTTATTAATGAGTCACTAAGCTTGACTCATATCCCCGAATTCATTGGTCCATAGGGGAAGTTTGGGGATCTAGGACAACCATCGGTGGTATGTCTCCTCTAAAGTAGTGTTTAAGTCTATGACCATTTACCTTGAAGTTTGGCCCATCGGTTTGAGATAACTCGGCGGTACCATAAGGGAATACTTGGGTAACGGTGAATGGTCCAGTCCATCAGGTCTTAAGCTTGCCCGAGAAAATCTTTAATTGAGAATTAAAGAGGAGAACTCGATCACCAACGTTGAAAACGCGGTTCTTGATTTTGGAGTCATGGATCCACTTTGTTTTCTCTTTGTAGATCAAAGAGTTCTCATAGGCATGATCATGAAGTTCATTTAATTCATTCATTTGAGCTTTTCGGTGATCACCCGTAGTCATAAGGTCATAATTGCAATGCTTTAAGGCCCAATAGGCCTTATGCTCGAGCTCGATGGGTAGATGACAAGCCTTTCCGTACACCAACTTATAAGGAGTGCACCTGATGGGTGTCTTAAATGAGGTACGGAAGGCCCACAAGGCGTCATCTAACTTATCGGACCACGAAGCACGATGTTCGCCTACGGTCCTTTCCAGAATGTGTTTCAAACTACGATCTGAAACCTCAACTTGCCCACTTGTTTATGGGTGATACGCGGTGGAGAGACGGTGAGTAACTCCGTATTTAAGCATGACCTTTGCAAACTGGTCATTGCAAAAATGGGTACCGCGATCACTAATGATAGCACGAGGGGTCCCAAATCGGGGGAAAATAGATTTTAAAATTTTGCAAATAACTCGGCCGTCATTGGTGGGGAGCGCTTTCGCTTCAACCCATTTAGACAAGTAATCGAAGGCTATGAGTATATACATGTTCCCTTGTGAAGACGGGAACGGGCCCATGAAGTCGATGCCCTAAACGTCAAAAATCTCACAAACTTGAATTGCGTTTTGAGGCATTTCATCTCGTTGTGAGATTTTTCCCTGACGTTAACAAGCATCACAACGGGTGACCACGTCATGGGCATCGCGGTAAATGGTAGGCCAAAAGAATCCTTAGTCAAAAACTTTCTTAGCGGTGTAGTTGGCACCATAATGTCCCCCGGTTGGCCCATTATGGCAAGTTGTGAGGATATCAACAGCTTCTTTGCCGTAAACATACCGCTGGATCACTTAATCCGCACAAATTTTGAAC
>BQNB010104718.1:6547-21177 GCA_026074375.1 Tanacetum coccineum | reverse complement strand
AGTTTAGTCAAAATTAGGTTAGACAAAATAGCTAGTCATTATATTATTGTTAGGGTTTCTAGCCACCAAAAAGTTTCTTTTATTCATCAATAAAGTCTTTATTTTCCTGCATCTTGATTCTGCACATCATTGTTAAGGATTGTATGAATGATCATGGAACCTACACTATGAAATCACCTAGTATAGCTACTTATAAGATCATCAAGCAAGGAGAGAGAGGTGTGTACCAAATTATTAGAGAAGATGGAACTGATATAGTGTACATAAATTTTGGAGCTATGCTGAAGGATATAACTAGGGATGATCTTACTGAATTATATAGGATTGTCATGAATAGATATGGTATGAATGGACCAGAGGATGAGCTTGAGAAGGTACTTTGGGGATATTTAAAGAATATGTTTGAGGAACCCCTTAGTACAGATCCTATTTGGAGTTTATTAGGTCAACAAAGGATCATAAGTTGGAGATATTATGATACTTGCAGAGTACACTGTTTGAACTTGGAGTCAATGGATATATATATGCTAATTGAAAGACAATATCCTTTATCTGCTGAGGTATGCAAAGCTATGCTAGATAAGAAACTTCAAGGAGGAAAACCAGATGAGGATTGCTACAAAATGTTGAAAATGATGGAAAAGCAAGCTGGCATTAGGAAGTAGTATAGGTTGATGAGTTAGAAATCTAGGATGGAAATGAGAAGAATAACACTTGGTGGAGGTGCTATGCACTAACACAACAAATGGTTATCAGTCCACCATGTCTAACAAACATAAGGACTGGCTAGTCCAGGAGCAAACGGCTCTTGGTAAAGACTTCTCAAATCCGTTAATGGCTGACAATTTGCCAAAAATTGTATGGTTATCAACTCACCATATCTGGTTAGTAAAGAGTTGGCTAGCCCACAAGTTTATGGATTGTGGTAAAGGCTGTGGAAAAACCATAACTAGTCCATAAGATTATGGCTTATGGTAAAGACAAATTACAAATCCATATTAGATGGTTGACACTTTACCAAAAAGTGGATGGTACATCAACTCACCAAGTTTCAAGTACTAAGAGTTGACATGGTCATCAATCCACCATGGAATTTACCTTTTCTAGGTGCCAAAGGATTGACTAGCCCTGAGCAAACGGCTACAGGTAAAGGCATATCAAATCCGTTTATGGCTATAATGGTTTGCCAAAAACCATATGGTACTCAACTCACCAATGTTTCATGTACTGAGAGTTGAAATGGTTTTTAGTCGACCATGGACATGCACCTTTCTGGTGGCCAAAGGACTGACTACTCCAGAGTAAATGGCTAACTGGTAAAGAGACATCAAATCCATTTAAAGTTTCAATGATTCACCTCTCACAGGAGTTAACACACCTGGAAGTGATGAGAATAGTCTGAAACTATATGATTTGATTGCTGATATGAAGGGTTGCTGAAAAGGTTTGAAGAATGATGGATACAAAGATAAAAAAGAGATGATTTGAAGAATTGCAGATCAAGAATAATTAGAAGAGTTTTATTTACAACATCCTCAGGAAGCTCAAATTGAAGACATTTGAAGAAACTTGAAGTTCACAAGTGAAGATCAAGTTAGGGGAGGATTGTTGGGAAATAGATTGTAAAAGACTTAATACTATTGTCAACGACTTAATACTAATAGTATAACAGTTAAGTCTGGTAGTATTAGTTAGTTCTGGCAGTACTAAGTTAAGTCTGGCAGTACTAAGTTAAGTCTGGCAGTACTATAGTTAGAGTACTGGTAGAGTGGCAATACTATAGTTAGTACTAGTCGTATTTAGTTAAGTCTGTTTATGTAACAGAATAGAGGTAATAGTTATCTTAGAGATATTTTAGGAGATACATAGGATAGAATGCATTATCCTTTCACATGTTTTGTAAAGCCTTCTAGGGTTTCCTTGGTCTATAAAAGGAACCCTACGACATAGAGTTTCATATAACAAATAGAAGCATTGAAGATTAATATAAATCAATAGCAAAGTTAGTATTATATTTAAACTGAACTTGAGCCTTCCTTTTCTTTTGTTCCTCTGTTAATTCTTGCTCTTCAGCCATCCTTTGAGCTAGAAGTGAATCCAAATGAACTTGTTTGGCCACTTATTCCTTTTCCAAAGCTTTTTCTAATGCATCTAACCTGATGGCTTCAGCAAGTCCCGCTTCTTCTTGAAGAATTGTCTTTGCTTTTTAGAAGCTTGAGTCTCTTCTCTGTCATAGGAGCCTTTCCTTCTCATGTCTACCTCTGTCGGAGAAGTACTGAGACTCCTTTATGCTATCATATAACTGATCACGCCGAGTAATAACATCCCAAACTGCCAGCATTAATTTCTTCAATACCAGTACTAACTTTAATGCTGCCAGTATTAACTTCTTCAAAAGCAGACTTAACCTCTTCAAAGTCCAAACCAGCACCAGCAGATTCTTTTGAAACCTTCCTTCTCTTGTATCTCTTTCCTTTATCAACTGACTTATCTTTTTAACTTTGTAAGATTGCAGCATCTTTCTAAAGTTGTAGGGCTTATATCTTCAACTTGTTCCTCCCCTGAAGCATTGACAGTCTTTGAAGGAGTCTTTGAGGGAGTAATAAGCTCTTGTAACAAAGAAACTAGAGGATCTAAATCATGAAACTTCCTCCCCCGAGCCTCTGTTTCTTCTTCTTCAGAATCAGACAAAAGAACCCTCTTGTCATCTCTCAAACAACCCCAAAGTCTTGACTCATTCCACAAAGTAAGGATAGCCTACCTAAAGGTCTGTTAGGTTCCTTGAGCCTGCTTCTCCATTTATCAATCCTTGTCCATAACTGGGGTAAGTAGGTACTTCTTGGCGGAGGTTGTTGTTCCCAGAGGATGGTTGTTTTAAAGAATATGTTTCATTGTTCAGTGTGCAGGTGAATTGTAGGTTGATGCAGTTGAGATAGAGGTGAATAGTTGTGCTATCAGATGGTATATGTTGAGTTGTAGGTGGTGTTGGTGGTACCACACTAGATGATGGTTGAGGTTGAGTGACAGATGGAGCTTCTTTTCCTGCACTTGAATTAGCAAATGACAACATAGCAGGTAATAAAGGTCTTGGTACCCCCCTAAAACCCCTTTTCATATTCCCAAAAATATTTTTGGTCAGTCACAGCCAGATAATGGTGTTTGTTTCCGTTTTGAATATCCAAAATTCAGTTGCAGAAACAAGAACATCAAAAACATTTTTTAGCTTTTCCTAGTTTGCCACCAATGCATCAAAAATATTTTTGAAAAATTATAAATTCGCTATGAAAGACAAATCAAAGCAGTAGCAATATGCTACCAAATTGATCACCATCCCCCACTTTAGAGCTTATACAATGGCTAAATATGGTGGAGTTATAAAATCTCCATTGGGGTGTGAAAAAGCTTTTCCAAAGGTAAAAGATCCTTCAGTATTATACCCCATATGCCCCATCCTTAAAAAATCCTCATTGTTTGGCAATATTTAATCCCTGAAGCATTTGCTAATTGTAGCAATATTTCAAATATATGCCTCAGTGATTGTATACCACAACGGTATCAATAATTTCCTGTAAGTTTCTAGAGTCCCATCCGCAAGAGTGTTGCAGTTGTAGTCTGCCGAAAACTGTTAGACTTATAGGGAATCAAAAATATAGGATAGATATTAAAGCATACATGGTTTTTAACCTCTAGAAAATCCACTATCTCTACAAATCCTGCACTTCGTCCAGGCTTGCCGCAAAAACCCCCACTTGATTTATGTTTGTCACCATTATTTTATTGACGCCATTATTGAAAGTAGCAATAAAAGGTATTGGATGTTTACTTAAAATTTTACTGGTTTAGGTACGATGAGGTGGTAGAATGCTGGTAGACAAGAAAATTAAATATAGTTCCTTTGTAAAGATAAAAAGATTTTTACTTTGCGAATAGGAGATAGCTATAAAAAAATAAGTAGAAAGAAAGAAATCAAATTTATCTATATATAGCTTCTCTGTTAACGACAATAGCGCCGTAAAAATCTATAACGGTAACATTTAAACAGTGTTTAAACAGCAAAAATCAATTTTCCCGTAACCAGCACTAACAATAACCTATCAAAATTAAAATTTACACTACCAGACTTAACTTTGGTCAACCAAAATTAATTATGTTACAACCTGAATTAACTCTTTTTTCAACAAAATAGTATTACTGATGACTTACAAACAAATCGTATCACACCTGCCTACATCTGCAAATCCATGTTTAAACCTGCAGAATTAGTCCTAAAAACAAAGAAAAACATCGCAGGAGTTTTGTATAGACAGTAGTAACTTAAACTCACTACCCGAATATAACACAACTAACTACCAGAAATTAATACTACTTAACCCTACTTTAGTTAAACTAACTACCAAGAAGTAAACAAACAATATGGAAGTGATATGATGTAAGAGAGAGGGGGGGGGGGGGGGGGGGGGGTAAAAGGGGGGGGGGGGATAAAAAAACAACTAAGCCTCCCCTTAATGTACTATGATGTATCATACCAATTATTGACCACTAAGTAATTGAACCGTGATCCATCAAAAGGTTTCAGTCAATAGGTCAGCTACATTAAGTATGTGGTGAATTTCTCCACACTAATGAGCTTCTTCTCATAACAATCTCTTATAAAATGGTGGCGTATCTCGATGTGCTTTATCTTGGAATGATACACTGGATTCTTCACAACACAGATTGTGCTTTCATTATCAATGTGGATTTTGGAATTCATAAAATTGAAACCATAGTCCAGCATTGAATTTTGAACCCACAATACTTTTCCACAACAATTGCAGCAGCTACATATTCAGATTTAGTTGTAGAAGTAACCACTATGACTGTTTCTTGCATTGCCATGAATAAGTCTTTGACAAGAAATTGAACCACCTGTTGTGATTTCTTGTCAAGGGTTTGACCCACCATTAATCTCTATCAGAGAATCTCCAGGTCAGAAGGTGATTCGTCTAGGGTACCATAAGCCTAAATTAGTTTGCCCTTAAGGTTACTTAAAGAATTCTCTTCACAGCATCAGAAGTGTGAAGCTAGAGTGACCTAAAAACGAAAAAAACACATACTGCAAACATTATATTAGGCCTAGAGGCAGTTAAATACATGAGGGAACCTATCATGGATCTGTATAAGTGTACATCCACATCATTAGCTTCCTCATCTTTTGTTAATGCCACTTTGGTCTCTATTGGGGTTATTGCAATTTTCACACTTACAAGATCAAATTTCTTGAGTATCTCAGCTACATACTTGTCCTGAGATATGAAGATTCCTTCTTTGTTCTGTTTGACTTGTAATCCAAAGAAAAATGTGAGTTCACCCATAGAACTCATCTGAAATCTGCTTTTCATCAAGGCTTCAAACTCATCACACCAAGACTTTTTGGTAGATCAAAAAATGCTATCATCAACATTACACTTGAACCATCATGATATCATCTTGTCCCTTTAATAAATAAAGTCTTATTAAAAACAATCGTACCCCTCTTGTATCCATGCTTCTCTAGGAAATTTATAGATGTAGCATACCAAGCTCTAGGAGCTTGATGCAGTCCATACAAAGCTTTGACCACCTTATAAACCTTCTTAAGGTGAGCAGGATCAACAAAACCAGGAGGTTATGAGACATAAACCTCTTCATCTATAGTGCCATACAGAAAAGCACTTTTAACATCCATTTGGTATACTATGAACCCCATAAATGAGGCAAAGGCCAAAAACAACCTGATAGCTTCTATTCTTGCCACAGGAGCAAAAACCTCATCATAGTCAATACCTTCTTCCTGTGTGTACCCTTGGGCCACCAATCTTGCTTTATTCCTCACAACCACACCTCTTTCATCTCTTTTGTTTCTGTAGACCCACTTGGTGCCAATCACTTTCATTCCATGAGGTAGATCTACAAGAACCCATACTTGTTGTAGCTTGAACTGTAACAGTTCTTCTTGCATGGCTTGAACCCAACTGTCATCTTGTAAAGCTTCAGCAATCTTCTTAGGTTCCTCCTGAGATAGAAAGCAGGCAAACAAACAATGTTGTTGATCTTTGTGATTGTTTCTTTGCTGCTTGTGAATATGACTGAGAAGAGCATGAGCTCCTGATTTGTTCTGCACTTTGCTCCTAGTTTGCACAGCTGACTTAGGATCACCAAGTATTTGACTTTTTGGGTGAATACTATGAATCCTAAGTGTAGGAGTAGGACTGACTTCAATTTCTGTAGGAAGACTGTTGAAATCAGTTATCACACCCTCCTCATCATAAGATGCCTCTTCAAAAATTCCTGTCTCAGGCTTGTGAAAGATTTCGAGCTCTGGCATAAGTGAATCATCATGATCAAGCCTACCAGTATTAACTGTGTGACTACCAGTATTAACTGAGGGAGTACTGGTAGTGTTGTTTTTAGGGACTTTCCCTAGATGCTTTAGGGCAATTTCTTCCAACTCTCTTCTAAAAGCATGAATCTTAGGATTGTCTTCTAAAGATTTAGTAGAGGAATCCTTCTTCTCTTGTTGAGGTTCTGTCAAGGTCTCTTCTTTCTTTGAATTTATGGAAGATGTCCTTGATTCATCTTTTTCTTCAGGAAACTTTATAGCTGTAGGCACAACTATAAGCTCTACTTCCTCATCTTTTTCCTCAGAAGCAATAGACTTTGGAGTTTGTGAAGTACCTGCACTGTTAGTTACTTCTGAAGCACCTGCATGTGGGTTAGCTTGATTCTCCAAAGATACAGGAATATAGTTCATAGAATCAGTAAGATAGTCAATATCAAACATCCATCTATATCCTACTCCTTTGACATTGGGTTTATCTTCAAGAAAATTAACATGCAGATTTACTTCTACTCTTTTGGTTACTAAATTATAAACCCTATAGGCTTTGCTATTTAGTGAGTAACCAACTAAGAATCCTTCATCAGATTTTCCATCAAACTTGCCAAGCACACTAAGAGTATCTAGAATGGTAACATGACACCCAAAAGGTCTTATGTAGCTAATAATTGGTTTGTGGCCAAACAAAAGCTCATATGGAGTTTTGTTTTGAGGTTTTGTCACTCTTACCCTATTAAAAATATAGCAAGCAGTACTAACTGCTTCTGCCCAAAAAGTGGTTGGTAAGAGAGAATCTGCTAGCATAGTTCTAGCAGCCTCAATTAGGGTTCTGTTCATTCTTTCAGCAACTCCATTTTGTTGTGGAGTTCTGGCATTACTATACTCTTGTTTTATTCCCTTGTTTCCACAAAATTCAAGCATATCTCTATTCTTAAATTCAGTGCCATTATCTGATCTAATGATTTTAACCCTATGACTAAGCTGGTTTTCAATCTGCCTAATAAAGGTCTGAAGAATGCCACTAGTTTCATCCTTAGAGGCCAAAAAGAATACCCAACTAAATCTGGTACAATCATCAGTAATTACAAGGCAATAACTTGCATGATTAATGCTTTTCACAGAAGTAGGACCAAAAAGATCCATATGCAAGGTGTGTAGTGGCTCAGTGATTAATCTTTCTAACTTGGCCTTGCAGGAGGCCCTGTGTTGTTTGCCTTTATGGCAGGCAACACATGTGTGGTCATTTTTGAAAACCTTGGAAGGTAGACCTCTGACAAGGTTTCCCTTCACAAGTTTGTTTAGGTTTTTAAAATTGATATGACCTAACCTTCTATGCCATAATTTAGATTCATCAGATGTGGCTTTAGCAATCAAACAGGCAAAACCTTTTGCAGGAGTAGGTGTCTTCATATCAAAACTGTACATATTGTGGTGTCTAGGGACCTTTAAAAGTATCTGATTTTCATCAGGCATCTTAAAGTCAGAAGACACAACAAGACATTCAGTTTCAGTAAAAAGAACCTTGTGCTGCTTATCACATATTTGTGATATTGAGAAAAGGTTAAAATGCCCTAATTCTTTTACAAAAGACACACTATCAAAATCTAAATTACCAACTCTTATTTTTCCTTTACCAGATATGTAGCCTTTGCTACCTCCAAAGGTAACAGATCCCCTATTGAATTCTTCAAAATCCTCCAGTTGATCCTTGTTACCTGTCATGTGCCCCGAACATCCACTATCAAATATTCCTCTATCTACCATGTTCTTCAGTAGATGTTCCTGCACATGAAAAAGAGAAATTAGTTTCTCTTAGGGACCCAGGCTTGGGTCTGCATTGTAGACCTTTAGCATTCATAGTTCTAATAAAAGTTGGTCCACAGTCACAATTGGAGTTTGGTCTATAGTTCCTCCAATTATCACTTGCTGAGGTCTTAACAGCAGATCCCCAATTTTCCTTTACAGCATTAGAATGAGACATTTGTGCTGTAGTTTTTGCAAATGGTCTTCTTACAGATGAATGTGATTTTGAAAAATCCCTTCTTTGATTAATTTGATTCATCTATGGTCTTTTAGGACTAAAACTGTTTGAGATCTTGGTAGGTATTGGCTGTCTAGATCTAACAGTATTAGCATTAGAACCAACAGCATTAACTCTAGGCCTAACAGAATTAATATTTGTCATACCAGTATTAATATTAGGCCTAACAGAATTAATATTTGGCCTGCCAGCATTAAGTTGTACTGGTCTAGGAACAAATTTATTAGAGTGATTGACCCTGTTTGCATTTGTCCATACTGGTTTTGCCATCCCATTACCAGTATTAACAACCCTCTTAACCTCAGCTTCTCTTGCCTTATTCTTTTCATAATAGTTACAATCTTTAATCAAATGACTTTTTAGTATTCCACAAACAAAACAATTTCGTCTTTGTAAAGAGTAACCTTCCCCTAGTTCTATTTCCATCATGTCATTCCAATTCTTCCTATTGACTTTATGTGTTTCTTTATCTTTGAGTGGTTGCCTAGGAGATTTTATGTGTGAGACACAACTAGGTTCAACTTCTTTTGATTCAGGAGCAGACACATCTTTTTCATTAGTTACTTCCAACCTTGACTTAGACATCTCATTTGGTTCATCTAATCTTTCTGATTCAGTCTCAAAAGAGTGCTCAAAGGTATTTCCACAAGATCCTTCACTGTCATTGGATTGACAAGTAGAATGCTCAGAAGAATTGTCATCTGTCACACTAATTTCAGGTTTTTGAGGACCCTTTTTACCATAAACATACAAAGAATCATCAATTTCCTCTTGTGGTTTAGGAGTATAATCTCCATTAAGGGCATGTCGGACACCTTTAAATCATTGGTCTTTGTAAATCTATTGTATGAAGGCTTCCCATTGAATTCCTCTTTTGACATTAAAAACAGAAAAGTTCATTTCTTCCTCATAACTTAGAACCTCATTGTTTGTTTTATTTCAAATCTAAGCCAACTTTACGTTTGAACTCATGCCTGAATCAATTAATCTCCAAAGAAGTCTTGGAAGAATTTTCCATGTATCTACTGTATTTTCTGCATTGTTCCTTTTCTTTGACAGCTTTCATTCCTATGTCCGTATATCTTTTAAGCTTTTCTTCTTTTTCATATATTATCTTTAGCTGGAAATGTTAAGCTTTTCATTTAGGAGAAAGTTATGTTTTTGAAAAGTAACAAGTTGAGCTTCTAGTTTCTTAACAGCTTGACTATAGGCAAGTATTTGTGCTTCTTGATCACCTAACTGATTCATTTGTTCATATCACATTAGTGTTTTTTTCAGAGTACTTGTATGAATCAATGCAAGGTTTTAGAACACAAAGTACATCAATTGCTTGAGCTTATAGCCATAAGTGAGCATGATTTGTTTTCTACAGCTCGTATGTTTCTCCCCAATTGACAATCCATCATCCATTGTCAACAATAAACCGATCTGTTCTTATCTTGCATTCCCAGCTTCTGGTGTTGATAAAATGAGTCTCTTTTATCTTTCCATCATGTGTCCCTTTTGCTGTACATTTCTAGCAAGTGACCAGTGTTGTGACAATTGAACATTCAAGCTTCTTTTTGTCCAAACCAACAGGTGTTTTACATCCACGGCGAAACTATCCTTACTTGTTTTTTTATAGAACTTCTTCATTCTAATAGCAATCATTGCTATTTGCCAATTAATATCCATCTCTTCAATATCCACATCATTAATTTGTTCCAAATCTTCATGAAGTAAGTCCCAGTCCTCTGATTGTTTGGCAAAAAGGGAATAGATTACTTCATCAGCAAAACCAGTAAGAACTTCTTTTTCAAGAATATTGGTTGAAGAAGTAGAAGGAGTGCTATGTATGTAGGTATCTGTAAAAAACAGATTAACCTTATTAGTGCTACTTTGCTTTGTGAAACAATGCAACATTTTGAGCACTTGGGAAGATGTTTTTGATAGCACCTTGAATTTCTTGCCTCAAAAACTCTTAAGGTTATTGTACAATCATCATAGATAAAATTGTCAATCTCCTGGGATTAGTTCTCATTGTCAATTACACAGATTTGGACCATGCTGGGGCAAAGATCTGAGAATATTATGATTGCATTCTTAAGTGGATACTTCATCACCATGAGCTTCCAATTGAGAAAAGTAGCTGTTGAAAATATGTCTATCCCTTTTCTAACCCCTTCTGAATTGGATATTTTAAATGCTTTCAAAATGTTGTTGAAAAAAGACTTCTGCATTTTCTTTGAATTGCATTACACACCAATTTTATTCTGATGGCTTCCCATAACTAATCTCTTTTGCATCATCCATTCCATGAAATCTTCTCATATGTTCTTTTGGAATGGCCATCAGCAAGATATTCTTAGCCTTCCTTTCCTTTTCAACAGCTTGAATCTCTGCAGCAGTAACTGGTGAAAGTACTCGAACAATACCATCCTTTCCAGTTGAAATTCTCTTCTTGGAGTTTCCATTCTGAATTACCTTCCACACTTCATTATCAATGTACTCAAGGTAATGCTCCATCTCCATTGCCCATATATCATACTCCTCCTTCTTCAGAATTGGGAGTTTGATATTTGAGATAGCAGTTGTTTGAGGAATCACTTGTTGTTGTTGTTTAGGTGCATCACCAGTGTCTGATGCCTCTTCATGATTTGATTCTTCATCACTGAGATGTTGTGAGAACTCATCATTAGCAGGTTGAGACATTTTGTATAGAATTGTAGGAGAGTGTTTGTCTGTGATCTAATGATTCTTCTTTCTCAGAGTCCCTCTAAAGGCTCTGATACCACTTGTAGGTCCAATCTAGGCTTCATAGATCGTTTTTCCCATCTAGGATATCATAACATTGATCACGCAGCGGAATAACAAATAAGAACAACAATGTTATGAACAAGGTTTTTATTCATAAACTAATAAACTATAAACTATTCGACTTTAATCAGTTGACTATGAACTATTACATAAACTAATAAGCTAACTATTAGACTCTCATTGGAGAGATCTAACTATGATGGATAATTAAACTACATACCTTAGACCTCCTTTTATAGTATAAGGAGTCAAGGTTTACATGGAAACTAATAAAGATAATAATGATAAAATTAATTATCTTTGACCAAATTAATTATCTTTGACCAAATCTTGTTCTTTATCTTTGACCAAATCTGAGAGAATCTTCCAATTCTTATCTTTTGAAGACTTCTACAATGACGACTTTGGTCCTTCTTGTTTCCATCTTGTTTCATTCATTATTTTGTCTTTATCAACTCAAATATAATTCCTAACATGTCATAAGGATCCTTTAGCTTATTGAAAAATAAGCTCAAAGTTGCCCTTAAGGACTGTTTGGTAAACAGTTTGTACCAAACTGCTTATTTGAGATTTTTAGCTTATAAGCCCTCAGTTTTTGATTTATTTCTGTTCAAATTAGCTTATTAGGTTGATCTATCTTATTAGTCTTTTCTTTAAAAATAAAAAACATAGGTAATTCAGCACAAGTAGCTTTTTAATCTGGCTTTCTCTTTGCTTATTTGATTTTCAAAATAGTTTTTGATTGTGGTTATAAGTAGTGTTTTGGCTAAGCTTTAAGTAGGTATAGAGCTTATTTCCATAAGGATCCTTTTGTGTGCTTAAAATTAAGCTTAAAGTTAGCATTTAGGCTGTTTGGTATGCAGTTTTAGATTAAGAGCTTATTTGGATTTTTAGCTTATGGCTATTAGTTTTTGCTCAAAGTTAGTTCATTCTAGCTTATTAGGTTAGTTAAAGGGTAGACTTAGCTTATTTCACTAGGCCTTAGCTTATTAGATGCTTAAGTTTTGAAAAAAACCCAAAAAGAAGCCAAGTTGTTCTATCTGCTTTAATAAGCTGTTTCCAGCTTAATTTTTGATTTAGAAAAAATAAGTTTTCACAAAAGTTATTAGTTTTCAGTGTTTTATAACTTTGCTTTTTAGGTTTTTGCAAAAATAAAAAAAGGGGAAGAAAGGAAATTGTGAGTGAGCAAGGCTCGAACTCAAAACCTCAACCTTCCTCAACCCTCTTATAACACTCACCACACACCTCTAACCACTGCGCCCTTGGGACAAACCTTTTTTTAGTTTTAGTTAAATAAGTATTTTGAGTGCTTATTTGATTTTTTTCGGCTTATTTAGTTTAGCTCTTTAGGATTTGATATTTTTTCTGTATCCTGTTTATCATAAGCTATTTTTAGAAATTTTCTAGGATTTTTAGCTTAAAGTTTTATATTTTTCGTGAATTAATTTTGTTAAAAACTTTAAAAAATCATAAAAAATAGAAAAATAATCAAAAAAATAATTTTCTTTTTTATAAAATTTTCTTTTATCATATTCTAGGCTTAGGTTTGAAATTTACTTTCGTAGGGTTAATATTTTGAAAGTTCACTTTTTAAAGAACGGGATTTGATCCCCGTTCTCGTTTTCTTCGTTTTTAAGCTTTAATCACCCTCGTTTTAGAATTTCCTTAGCCTTTTCTTTTTAAATAGTCAAATAGGATTAGAAAAAGTTTAGAAAATCATTAAGGGTTTAATTTTAGTATTCTTGCTTATTTGTCACGTTTTCATTAATTTCCGTTATTCGTTTTTGTCTTTAATTGCTTAGTCATTAATTTTACTTGCTTTAACTGTTTTTAATTGTAGATATAGAAAATTAATCCAAAAAGTTTGAACCAATTCAAGTCATTGTCCAAATAACTAACGAGGTCTCAATTTCATAAGTCTTTGGGAAAACGACCCGGTAATCACTTACCGGTTAAAACATAGGATATTTTTGTGTAGATTTTTACTTTAAATCTTTGTCCTCAAGAATTTTTAGTAAATTTCTTTATACATTGATATTATACGTGTATTAAAACTACATATCAATAAACTACAATAAATTTCTAGTTTATATATACTGTTATCACTTGTGTGGCGGTGCATATATTTATTGTATTTGTCTTTACTTGTTGGCTCTTGGGAAGGTATACGATTACACACGTTCAAGTATATGTATAAACGTTATTAATAAATATACATATTTATTAAGTCGTGTTTTAATTTGTATAATATCCGATAAATATTATAACTTGTCCGATTCGTTAAGTGTTTATTAAAATCACTTTCGTTCATAAAATACCCTTAGGTTTTCTATATTTACAAAAACAGTCCCAATGTTTATGAAAATATATTATTTACATTTTAAACCCTTAGGTTTCCACATTTACACCTTTAGTCCTTCAATTTTACAAAAATTACACTTTAGGTCCTTATACTTTCAAAACAGCCCCTTAAGTTCTAGAAGTGACAAAACAGTCCCTAAACTTTATAAATACAGTTTTGACAGTTTTAACCCTTAAGTTTATAATTTGACACTTTTAGCCCCTTAACTTGAAAAAATTACATTTTAAGCCCAATTAAGTTCTAACAAGTGACATTAGGTTTCATTAGACTCCAATAAGCTACATAAGCTGTGTCAGCTTATAAATAAGCTCGGATAAGCTTATTTTAGGCTTATTAGGCTTATTGGGCTTATTGGGCTCGTTAAAGCCCATTAAGCAAATAAATGGTCCATTTAAGATTCTAAAATCACATAAGCACTCATTTGGCTTATATAAGTTTATGTGAAACTGTTAAGCTAAAAAATAAGCTCGGGTGAGCTTATTAGGCTCGTTAGCCCAATAACCTTAACCTGAAATGTTTCAAAGGGTCCATTAAGGTTTTATAACAAGATCCAACTTATTTTCTAGTCTTAATAAGCACTTTTAAGCTGTTTTTATTGTTCGGCTTATTTATAAGCCAATAAGCTTCGTTAATGGGCTTTTGGGCCCATTAAGAGCTCGTTAAGGTTTATACATGATACAACTAGTCCAATTTAGGTCCATTAGCTTTTCTAGGTTTACAATAAACTTATTAAGCTGCATAAGCTCACAAATAAGTTGTCCAAGCTTATTCGTGGCTTATGGACTTATTTAGCTGCGGTAGTGGGCTGCCAAGCCCAATAAGGGTCTGGTTAGGCTTCTACGGTACATTAGGGTCCATATAGGTCCAATAAGCTTATTAGGCCCCTTAATAAGCTCATGGAGCTTATTAATAAGTCATGGACCCTACCGCCATGGCCTGTTGGGCCCAATAGTCGGTTGTCAAGCCCAATGCGACTCAAAAGTGGCCATTTAGTTTACTAATTAGTTTCTAGGGTTTTTAATCTCTTGCTAAGCACTCGTTAAGCATTAATTAACCGTGTTTCATCACATGCA
>BQNB010104717.1:0-20869 GCA_026074375.1 Tanacetum coccineum | reverse complement strand
TTGAAAAAATAAACTGTTTTCTATTAAGACTGAACAATTGTACCTATTTTTAAAACTAGAATACATCACAAGAACACACTTCTCTGACCTACTGCTAAACTTATCATTGCTGGTAAGTATAGTAGCAAAACAAAGACATCCAAAAGCTCTAAGATGATTTAAAGATGGTTTTTTTGAAAAAAAAACAAGTTGATAAGGACTTTTCCCATTCAGCACTGAGGTAGGCAATCTGTTAATCAAATAAGTTGCAGTTAGAACACATTCAGACCACAAATTTAAAGGCAATCCCCCCTGAAACATAAGGGATCTTGCAACATTCAAAAGATGCCTATGTTTCCTTTCTACAATCCCATTCTGTTGTGGGGTATATGCACAAGATGTTTGATGTATTATACCTTTTTCTTCACAAAATTTAACAACCTTTTGATTAACAAATTCAGTCCCATTATCACTTCTAAAAGTCTTTATAGTTTTGTTAAACTGATTTTTAATCAAGTTGTAAAAAACACAAATACAATCAAACACCTCATCTTTGGTCTTTAACAAATAGACCCACACAGCTCTAGAAAAGTCATCTACAATGGTCAAAAAATATTTAAATCCTTCTCTACTTGTCAATTTATAAGGTCTCTAAAGATCAAGATCTCAGTAGACGAATGATCACTTAGAGGAAATGATTCTCTAGTTTGCTTATCATTTTGACAAATTTCACAATATTTATCTCCAATTGTTTTTTCAAAAATAATGTCATTTTTTAAGGGCAGACATAACTTGGTCAAAAGGGTGACCAAGTCTGCAATGCAAAAGATCTTTAGTTAGACTGCAAAAAAACCTAGTTTTCTCAAACCCTAGGATATTACCTTGTTTTCCATCAAAATAGTACAAACCATCATTTTGTTTACCAATCCCCAGCAATTTCATTTCCCTCAAATCTCAACGAAAAACATAGCAGTGTGATATCATCAAATAACGTCATACTTTACTATCATTTATCCCACGTATTTTACCCACTTTTATATAATTATTGCAAGATATTGGTACTTAATTGCTTAAAGTTTATTATTGTAGTAATTATGGAGTCACTTGTGAAGAAGAAGCAAAAAGGCGCAATTCTAGAGCTTAAACGAAGACATTTGAATAATACTATTTTCTGCACCTATACGTCATATCCAGCAATGAAGATACGGCGTATCAGCGCCAGCTCAGCACAAGAAACGCGTAATGATCAATTCCCGATCCGGCGTATCCACTACAACCAATACGCTGTATGCACAACTGTTCATCAGTCAAAGATACGCATTTAATATGATTGATGGTAATTATCTTAATTGATTTGACCTTATCGCGGACTCCAAGGAAATTAACCCCTATACGTCGTATCCACTTATCCCCATACGGCGTATCCAGGCGTATTTAAGACACTATAAATACAAGACTCAAAAATGAATTTTAGTGTACAATATCACATTCTCTGTATAGTATACAACTAAAGTCGAATTTCTCAAACCAAGAAGAGCAGCCAAGGTCGAGCACTACTCCTAATTCCATAGAAGACATCATGTAATTCTTACTTTCTTAATCATTTGATTTTTAATTGTTTGATCACGTTTGTAATAATGACAATGATTGTGGGCTAATACCCTCGGGTATTAGATATGTTAATGAAGATTATAATGTTTGGTTTGTTTTAATCCGGCTTTGCTTAATTTATTATTGTTGTTTAATTATGTTTATCGCCTTATACTAGTTTATGTGCTTGTACATGCGACCTATCATTCAACAAGGTATAGGGAGACCTAACCAGTAACCTAGATGCCGGGATGGCTCTCCATGTTGTGTTCTATATACCCAGACCAATAGGATCATAAATGACACCTTATCATTAGTCTTTGATTATAAGCTTAGTTGACCGGCAGGTGAACCGATAATTGTTCAACCAGTATTGTTCGTTTATTAATTGGTATTGATTTTGGTGGTGGACTAACGGTGTATAAAACAACATCAAGCAATAAGTGGGTAAAGTCCCAATGGGCTAGGGTATTAACAGGATCACCACAGCTTTAATTCCCTATGGTAGATTATAATTAAACTATGGGATGCTTTATGCGGATACGTTAATTGTGACAGGATTGTTCGTGTCTAGGTCTTAGGAAGAAGTACCGCCTAAGTCTTAAGAATGATATGCCGCCTCGAGATAAGCAGCCATTGCACTAATTAATCAAACCAACATTTAATCAGATTTAACATGGTTAATACAATTTTCTATTATTTTGCTCGTTCCGCTCTTTTGTCTTGTGTTTATTTGCTTTAGTGTGTATTGTGCTTAGAATTGATATTTGCCACCATAAACCTGTGCCAGTCTCTCAGGCTGAAAACCTCCTTTTTTACCTCTAGTAAATATGTATAACATAGGTTTAACCATTAATTAGACTAATCTAGATAGAATAAAATACTGATAGAATAATAGGTTAATTCTCACTCTTAGTGTTCGACACCCTACTTACCGCGAAGCTACATCTTGACCGGGTACTCTGCCCGTTAAAGTGTTGTCTTTAGGTTAGTCGGCTAAATATAAATGTAAAACCTGATAATCATAAATAACACCTATACAACGACACATCAATCTCAATCGAAAAAGTACCGTCCGTCGACAATATTGCCGACATTCTTACTAAACCCCTTAAACGAGAATCGTTTTAACTATCTACGTCTTAGTTTAGGAATGATGGAACACATTCCATAAATCATATTGGTTTGCTTCTCCTTCTTATGTCTCGATTCTAGTCCGTGTTCCACTCCGTGTCGTGACAACTTAATTACTTCATCTGAAGTACTTTAAGCATCTTTAATTCGCGAAATGCAAATTACAATGCCACTCCCCCTTGAATAATTTTCGTCAAAAACCAAGTCTAATACCCTTTACTGAGGGCGGCCCCCATATAGGCGGCCCCCAATATATTTGAGACCACTAGGGGATATGGGACTGCCATCAACAGTATCATAATATGGAACACTTAAACAAAAAATTTCAAAACACAAAAACAAACACCCCTTTTTCTGTTGCACTCGACAAACACGACCCAAAACCCCCCAAAACTCAAATTCAACCATTAAAACATCAATTGAAGATCAAATCAACACTAATAATCAATCGTAACATCACAAAGATCATCAATTGTAGGTCATTTCATTTATTTTCTTTCAATTTGAGTCTAGGGTTCATGATGAACACCAAAAATTGAAATTGGGGATTTTCCATTTTTCTTTCAATTTTTTACAATTAGAACTACTAGGATACAATGTACAACTAATATGCTTCCCGTAGACATAGGATTTGCACATATTAATGAGCTTGTAGAAAAATTGATTTTGAACTAAAACCCCAATTTTTTTTAAATCACTCACGTTAGGAATATAATAAAATTGTTGTTATGCATTGTCAATACAACCTAAAAATGTTTTCAAACACATGCATAATAATCTCATGAATAAATTTCGAGATACATAATTCATATGTATTTTTCAACTTGTTTGGATGAGCAAAATCAAATTAAGGAGCGTTTGGATTAACTCTTAGGATTTTATGTTTAGGTCGAGTTAATCGTTACTCCACATTTGTTGCATATAGACACACACTAGACACAAGCTTACAACATCAATACAAGCATAGGAAATTAAAATATGATTTTATTTGTGTCATTTTAGATAACAATGCCTCGAAAATCATCTAAAGACTACAAAAATACAAGACATTATATCCCTAAAATCTCACATGAATTCCGTACTCCAATAAGAGAAAAACTAATGAACCTTGAAGAATGCTATATCTATGAGGGTCGGGTGATTTTTGACAATTTTATGGACCTAAATTATGTTCGGTCTTTGTTTCATTTTGTTGAGTTCGAATGTCTCCTTGAAATCAATGAACAAATCTGTCCTCGCTTCATACTCGAGTTCTATAGTCAATATCAAATCAATTATTCTGACGCTACCGGTCTAGATCATCAAAAGACCCTAAACTACATACCCCTAATATCAAATGAATTTAATCAACCCTTGCTAAACAAAATGACAAATCATGAAAAACGGTAGTTTCATGAGGGAAGGGTTGTAAGTCCAAACTTCGAAAATATGAGTCAATCAGCTTTGATTGTTTGCTAGACATTAACGACCAAATTGTACCTCGCTTTGTTCTCGAGCTTTATTGTCAACTCACTTTTACTTATAATCCTAAGGGTCAATTTGTTGAATAACTTTGTTATTCAAAATAAGTCATTCTCCCTCACTCTTGAGGAATTCGGTCAAATTCTGAAAATCCCATTCAAAGGTCAGGCCTCTAACATCGAAATGTGGTCTCTTGACCATTTGTCAGTAAGTGTTCCAAGTAAAGGTCTTTATAAAACCAAACCTCCGTCTCCAAGAGTCATTAAGACTCTTATTTAAGTTCCTCGATAAGGTCAAGAGACTCGTACCAAAAATAAGAAAACCATTATCGTAGGTGAAAACGAAATTTTAACCCGAGAGATTCAAACTCATATGAAACCTTGGGTTGATATTATTCGTGAAAACACCATTTGTCTAGGAGGACATAGAGATCATGTCTCCGGTTGTCTTTGTCACATGCTTTATTGCATTGTGACATCCACTCCTTATAACCTAGCATTTTTCATTCTCAAAAGAATGGAAAAGACTTGATTTAAACCAAAGGAACTCTTACCTTATGGAATGCTCTTGACTAGGTTATTCAAACATGTCGTGTCCGTCTCTCCTGAGCTAGCTTTTGAGCATTATCTCTCACATGTTCGAGCCATGCATCCGCTCGCTCCTTATTACGAGTGAAAGACACGAGCGGATCGAGGCATGAAAAGACCTTGTGAATCAAATGCTAGCTCCTCCTCCACCACTCAAAATCATCCTTCCTCATCTCGTCCACTTGATCGCATGGTTGATGAAAATGATGATGAATCATTTCACTCCAATTCCTCTTCTCCTTCTCAACAAGTGTCTTCTTCATCTAATGTTGCTTCTAGAGTCCTTCAAAACCTTTCTCATGAAAGTCATGACTTGAACACCTTTCTATCCGAAACTATAACTCTTCAAACTCAACAACGAAATGCTCACCGAGACGGGTTAAGGTCAATCGGACAAGCTCTCAAGAACATGATAGGAGGAAAAAGGAAGTAAAGATGTCGGCATTACTTTTAAGAGACTATTATTAGTACTATTATCTCTCTTATCTAATACATTATGTCTTTTAATATATTAGGACTAGAATAATGAATGATGACTTCTGATTATTAAGATGATCTTTTAAATTCTTATCATCCTATTAATGCTTTACTTGTTAACAATTTAAGTTAATATTGCATGCTTCCTATGTGAATTTTCTTAAGACTTATTGAAATTTCATGCTTAAGATTAATGATTGATGCATTGTTAATTTAGATTTACTTGATTTTTGACTGGAATAAGATGTGATAATTTCTAAGGGAGAAAACTGGGAAAAGTCTGTTCTCTCCAGAAAACAGCCCCATTATTAATCAGGCAGCCCCCTTATCAATCAGGGACCGCCCCACGATATAGGACCGCCAACATGAAGGAACACAAATTTTGATTGTTTCTCTTTTTCTGTATCTTTGACCAACCTAGTCCTAGACTATTGCTGGAATTTCCCTCTTTGAACACACAATTTCTTCAATCTTCATCTCCAACACCGTTCTTTGCCATTTCTTTTCATATTTCTCATTATTTAAATCATCAATCTTCTTCATCATCACCATCCTCTTCATATTTTCTTCTTCTTCTACCCAAATGTCTTGCTCAAATCATCACCCAAACTTTTCTAGAAAACCAAGAATGTTGGTTCGTCAAGTATGGAAGCGTAAGACACCTCTTTCAAAATCATCACCTACTTGTCATAATGATTCACCACCACCACCTCCAAGAAACACTCCTCACTCTATATCACCACCTATAGACTACCCACAAAGAGATCGAATTATTAATCAACTCCACACTATCTCCACACTCATCGATTCTCAAACTCCTACACCACCCTCTTCACCACACCCATTGGTTCAACCTCCTACTAATGCTTAAGCAGGGTGTCATGCTAGCTTTTATGATTGTTGTAGGTACACCACCAACCAATTCCACTCATTAAGAAATGAAATTAATTTCATTCAATTCCTTGTCACCTGTCTCATACCCCAATCACGAGTCCATCACCACAATGATTCACCATCTTCATCATTTTCACTCTTCAATTAATCACTTCCACATGATTAATTTGCTCAAATAAATGTTCACTACCTTTTGGGTATCATATCTCATGAAGTCCTGAATCATCTACTAGCTTAATTTTTTTAGATGCTCTAATTATGTTATGATAGGTTATGATTATCTTATGTTGTATCATCATATATTGTCTTATATGGCTATATATGATCTTTCTAGGAATTTGAATGCACTTTATTTATGAGTTTCTAAAGTGTGGATTATACTCTTGAGATATTTGTCGTGCTATGTCGGTTTGCACTTGTACTTCTAACTTTGTTTTGTAGCAAACAAATTATCGTAAGATTGATCCCTTGGTGCCTCGAACAAGGGGGAGCATACATCAAGGGGGGAGTCTTCAATCGTCGATTTTTTTCTCTCTACTACAATTCGACGATCAACCTTTTTGGATTCGACAAAAAGGGAGAGAAATAGAATTAAACTCATTAGTAATTTATAAACTTCTATTTTTATACTAAATGAGTTTATATTTTGTCATCATCAAAAAGGGGGAGATTGTTAATACAAATAATGTCTAAAAATATTATTTATATTTTTCGACCTCTCGATGTTTTGATAATAACAAAATGTAAAAACGTTTACGATAAAATTAAACGTTTATAAATTACTAATCGTAAAATTCTATTTCTAAGATTAATCACTTAAGGTATGGATAAACAAATCATTAAACATGATTAGTGATCAAGAAAATATTTTTCTTAAACCTTACATTTCTACAAAAGTGTATTTACAAAAATATATACACAAAATATTTATTCATAAAAGAAATGTTTTATTAAAACAATAAATTTGAAATCAGATTTCCCCCCCCCCCTCCAAAATAGAAGGTTAAAAAACAAATAACACATTCCCCACTAAAAGACAAAAAAAGGAGCGTAGTCTACGGGCGGCCCCCTTATAGGCCTGGCGGCCCCTAACATATTAGGGACCGCCAGGACCGCCAGCAGAGTAACGACTCTTTTTGTCTCCTATAAATACTGGGCCACCCCATCTAAAAAACATAACCTCTTGCCAAGAATTTTCTCAGATCTACTTTTCTCTCTTCTTTCTTTCTTTCTCAAACACATATCTTGATCACTAACATATCTTGATCTTGTTTCAAGTGATTAATTCCCTCTTCCTCCCTTCTTCTAATCAAGTGCAAGAGAAGAACAATCGTATTCATCTAGAAACGAATTGTTATCAAGTGATCTTTTTCCTCCTCCTCAAGATCACAAATCTTCATTATATTTTCTTTATGGTGTTGTGTAAATTGGATTGTGTGTAGATCCATTAGTGTAAATTGAGTATTTGTGTGAATTGGATTGCGTGTCAATCTAAGAGTATATATCTTGTGAGTGTGTAAAGATTTAGTGAAGTCTTAGATTGGTTCTAGCTAAGATTAGGACTCGACATCTAGCTTAGTGTCGGAAAAGAAAGTAAGCGACGTGTAAACAGTTTTCTCCGTCTAAAGGGAGCTTGTTGACATAGTAAAATCTCGAGTGGAGTACTCGGGGTAGTGCGAAGAGGTGCTTCGTAGCCGAACTACTATAAATCTTGGTGTCTTGGTTTGATCGTTTCTTTCCTTATCTCTTTATATTGTTATTGTTTATTTAGTTCATTACATTATATAGTTTAGTTGTGGTTCATATTGTTGATTGATTGACATACAACTCGAATCAAACCATTTTATAAGCTATCAGTTTCCTACATAAGCCCATAATAAGCTATCAGTAGCTTATTATTAGCTTATTATTAAGCCGTTAAGCTACGCAAGTTCTTAAATATCAAAATAAGCTATAACCAAACACCATGAAAATAAGCCAGACCACGATAAGGTCCATAATAAGCCACGGCTTATTGGGCCTTATTGGGTCGTGGATTTTATAAGCCCAAAACAAGCTATGTTAGTTTCGAAAATACGCAAATAAGCTATAAGTGCTTTTAGTTACCACAATAAGCTACAAAAATATAGCGAAAGAGGTAAATGACCAAAACTACTCCCTTGGTCTTCTCTTTTCTTGTCGTGAGCAATAAGCTTCAAAAACCAAACATAGAGCTTATTTAATAAGCCAATAAGCTATTAGTTAATCTAGTTTACAAAATAAGCTATCATAGTAAACTATAAAAATATGACAAGTATAGGTAATAACCAAAATTAATTTCCCTTTGTTTTCCTTTTTAGCCGAAAATAAAGAAGCCGTATCAGCTTATTTTTAAGCCAAAAATAGAAATAAGCTACTAAGTATATATATATGTTATTCAACCATCACAACCACAATAATAAAATGGTCTTTCCTTGTTCCTTTTTTACCCTAGTTCGAACCCACAAATACCCCTTTATTTTTATTTCGAAATTTTAAGCTTTTGATTTTTAGAAAACTAACCGTACAACTATTATTAATGTATCATAACACTATTAAAATTACAAAAATATTTGAGAAATAGATGACTTACAAAGAGGGTTTTGAAATGAGATGAACACTAGACCGACAACCTAAACGTTGTTTTAATGAACCCACACCTATTGGAATCAACCCGAAAATACTCAAACTCTCATGTTTTTTTATCAAAGTTGGAAAAATTATGTGCCCATGTGTGTGTTGTGGTGCATCCGAACCAAGCAAAGAGAGAAAAAGAGAAATGAAATTTTGATGTGTGTGAAAAATGATTAAGAAATGTGTGTTTTGAAATCATATAAGACAAGGTTGGTACTAGGTTGGGACGTATGTGCTAAAATGGTGCCTTCTTGCTCCCTTGTGGGGTTCGAACCGCCTAGCACTTCTAGGAGGGATCCTAGGTGCGTTTTAGCTCTTGTCGGGTTACTAAATGGTCTAAACTTGTGATTTAAAATGTGACCCGAAGCTTCCTAGTATTTACACTATGGGTAAATAAGTTAAATTACTTTAAATTTAGTATGGATCATTAACAGACGTGTCGAGACGCGTTGCTTGATATTTTAAGCTGTTTGCGGGAAAATCTCTCGAAGATTGATCAAGTATATATATAATCATCTATAATGAGATAATTAAAGAGAATGTTAACACTAATGATTAAATAGATAGAGAAATGCTAAAACTACACCCTTTTTACATAAATAAATCCACATAATGACATGTCATGTCTATTATTGGATGCATAAAAAAGAGATAGTCTAAAAAGAAGATAGAGAATGCCACAAATTACATGACATGTCATTATGTGGATTTATTTATGTAAAAAGGGTGTGGTTCTAGCATTTCTCAAATAGATAATAAACAGAAAACCATTAAATACGATAACTGATTTGACGAAAAACAAAAAATATAAAAAGTCGAAAGACTTAAATAGGACATTACAAGATTAGAAAATCCGCAATGGTTACAAGTAGAGACTCTTGGATTTGGTTTCTTGAAAATATCAAAGAAGATTTGAATTTGCAAGACAACTCAAACAAATTATCTCGCCACAAATCTTTTTACAACGAAACAATAAACACTAAATTAAACACTCATTTTTAAGATGATATGTGTTTGAGGGAAACAAAAGAATGATTCAAAGCCTGTATGACATAGTTCATGGGTTTTGATGGTTGATTTGTGTCAAAACACTAGTCGAGTAATATATAAGTATTTCCCGTGAAATATAATAATTACTTTAGGAAAAGTAATAATCAATCTTCCGAATGTCGTAATCACGATGAGAATTGAATTGAGATTCACGTTTGTGTTGTTCGTTTTATGCTTGATTATCAAAATAGTTTGGTTTTGGATTTTATACTAAATATATAAAATATAAGCTAAAATATAATAAGTACTATGTAAACTAAGCAATAAGATCAAATATATATAAAAAAGAGACATGCTTGTTAAGTAAAGTGAATAGATCCTTAAGTGTGAAATTTAGTTCTTAATGATAAACTAATACCTTTCTAATAAATTAATTCCTCAAAACGTTTGTTTAATTTTGAAAACAATTTTTATCTAGATATTAATTACTAGATTAATGCCTAAATACTCTTACGGCTTTTGCTCGTTCGAATAATCAAAACATTAATCTAAATAATTTTTGCAAAACTATTAATCAATAATCACTTATTATTTCTACACTTAATTCACTATTCACAAACTACTTAACAAGCATATAAAGATACTACTCACTAATCATGCTAATAAACAAACAAGCAATAAGAGACATAATAAGCTAATTTAAACTACACTAATTAATAAAGAAATGAAAAAGAAGGTAGAACCGAATTGATGAAACGAAAACGAAATTAAACCACCCGATTACATAAACTAAGTAAGATATCAAGTTTATTTCTTTAATGGCTTTTATCTTACTAAATAGTAAATAAAGTTGTAAACTTTATAAACTAAATGCTTAATAAAACTTATTAAAAACTATAAACTTGAAAATCAAAATAGCTTATGAACCCTTAAGCTCCTCGACATATGTGTAGAAAATTTCATCAACAATAAGACAATAAAGGTTAGTCTAAACAATATAATAAGCTAGTGATTAAATCTAAAGACAGTAAGCTACTCTAAAACACTAGATCTAAATCCCTCTGAAACTAAGGTGTTCGACTCCGAAAAGCGAACGAGATACGGGTATGATTAAGGATTAGATATAAGCAAATAAGCTAACCAACTACTTTTAAAAATAAGCTAAAAGGACAAATAAGCTAAACTAGAATAATGATCTAAAATTTATGTTGAAATAAGCTCCAAAAAGGCAAGACATAAGCCTCTCTATCAACCCTTATGTATTTGAACCACTTATCAAGAATAAGCCACAATAAGCCAATCGGATAAGCTATGTAATAGCTTATTCAAAATCTACAAGATAAGAAATAAGCTTAGATAAGCTAGATCTATACTCCTACACGCTTATCCAAACAAATAAGCTAGGAGAAAGGGTTCAAATTAAGCAAAAGGATTTGCTTATTCGAAAAAGAAAAGAGAGGAGAACAAGCCAAGTACAGAGATATTAAATAGTAAGTATTCGAAATAAGCTATAGATTCAGCTTATTCGAACCTCAGAAATAAGCAAGTCAAAATTAGCTAATTGAATAAGCTATTCAAGTTTTAGAAAGGAAAGAACAAGGAAATAAGCAAATTAAGGAACACCAAGACAAACCTCAATCATCTTTATTAAAAAGCTAAACTCTTGTTACAATAAGCGGAAAATAAGCTACTACAATAATCCCTAATAAGCTGTAAATAAGCTTTTATAAAACTGAAACTAAAACACTACAACTTGAAAATTAAGCTACAAATCCCACACCCCGAAATGAGGCTGCTGGTAGCGTCCATATAAAGCCCAACCCCTAGAGGGGAATTTTGGTAATTTACTCTCCTAGCCGCCTCATTAAATGTCAATGATTGGCTAATCATTGCTCTGGATTCCGAGCCTGCTACCTCGTATGAGACAGGCTGTAACGTTCTCGATCCACCACTAGCCTGCTGCAACGTGGCCTTCTGGAAGGAGCAATTTGTTGGCTCGGGTACACGAGCCAACTTCTAAACCTCGTAGCAACTTTTCCCGAACCTGCCTTTTGCCGACCCAGCATTGATAAGATTAGTAGTGCCACGTGTCACCACCTGAGTGGTGCCACGTGGCATGTTGAGCCCTCTGTCATGTCAGCTGCCACGTCAGCAGGTGGGACCCACTTGCTGACGTATCAGCAGTTTGTCAGCTACGTGGCGCTGACGTGGCGTACCAGTTTAATATCAAAACTGGCAATAGTAGGACTCGAACCCTTGACCTCTCGGTCAAAGGTTTAAGTGCAACTGCCATCACCACTTGTGCTGAGTAGGGTTATGTATTTACATATGCAAAATATAGTATTTAACCCCTTTTGATTTAGATCTGGTTCAATTATGCAAAGGGGTCAAATAAGAGTTAGCTAGGTTCAAATAAGAAAGGTCCAAATAGCAAGGAAGGTACTAGTTGTTTAGTAATTTTGTGCTCTTTCTAATAGAGTGCTCGGAGAATTTTTTCGGGTTCGTTTGAATCTCGATAAACGTGAAAACGTCGTCGAAAGTCACCCAAAAATTACCATTTTTGCTTCTTTTTCAATCCTTTGTACCTGTAAGACATAATAACACAATACAAACATATTTGCAATGTAATTATTCATATTTTATGGTTATTAGTCCATTTTATAGTGTTTTCTGGGGCAAAAATGATGTGTGTGTAGGCACACATCAAATTCTCTCACACTAAGCCATTGCTAGTCCCACACGCAATGTTTATAATACACGCCAAGAAAGAAATAATTTTAACCCCCCTTAATTTATAACCCCTCACATCAAACAAGAACAGAAAAGGTCCATCAAGAAGGAATAAAAATCATTTGTTTTGAAAGATCCCTGTTTTAACCACTTATTCATTAATAGATAAAAACTAAGTTAATATTTTAATAAACTTATTTAAAAGGCTTAAAAAATGAGAGTTCGTCATCCTTGATTTTCCTAATCCCCAAACCAAGCTTAAAACGAAATCACAGTTAAATATAAAATTAGATGCTAACACTACTCATAAATGCTAATTGTGTAAACGCAGCTATTTTTCGCTCCCGTATTCCTAATTCCTCTAAGGATTTTATTCGGAAAATATAATGTGAAATGAGATCACTTATTTCTATAGATTATGGTCTTATTATTATAAAGGAGACCGGTTTAAACCATAATTAGTTTGAAATTATTTCCTAAAGAAACGATATGCTGAGAATAAGGTCCACATTAAGGTTCTAATTTCGCATGATTTAGGGGTTATCCTTTTTATTTCATCCGAAACAACTTAACTACCCGAAGTCAAAATGTGGCTTATTATTATTATTACAGCAACAATATTAGCCCTTGGTCCTTTAAACAACTGCAACATCGGGAGCTAACCGACAAGAAACGGTAGTCTTATTTTGACCTTGGGAATTTCCTTGACCTTTTTGAAGGCCGAGTCAACGGGAGAGAACCGTCAGGAAACAACAAACTTTTATCAGTCTCAGATTATTATTTCTTTTTATTACTTCCACCCTTTAAACAACTGAGACATCGGGAGCGAACCGACAAGAAACAATAGTCTTATTTCGGCTTCAATTTATTACATTATTATTATTATTATTATTATTATTATTATTATTATTATTATTATTATTATTTTATAGCCAAATTTCAAGTCATGTGGTCTTTTAACTACCTAGACAACGGGAACGAGCCGTCAGGAATCGGTAGGCTATTTCCCCACAACACAGACAAAACCTCGATGTGTACCTTACTTTTATTAGAAGGAATCTCTAAGAAGGGATTAGAAACTAAGAATCGTAAAAACCAAGCAACTTTATTTATTGAAAATTATTTATTTCGTTTATTTAGCTGATGGGAGAAAAAAGCCACAATTAACCTCTATGAGCTCTAAAGAGATCCAACTACTCCACGCTTAACATCTAACTTATATTCAACTCTATCATTTTTCTTTCTTTGCAAAAATTTTAAAGTTTAGCAAATGCTTAGCCTTGAAAGCTAAGGGGAAAGCTAGAGTGCAACACTCGGTCAAGTCAAAAATCTTCCTAGTTCTAGCCTACAGGCCTAATTATTTTTATATCATTTTTCATCAAATTTTTTTGTACATAAAACAATATATTGGTTAAAACGGGGTTGCGAGGGGGACAGAAAGGTACATGTACGATCATTTTGACAGAAACCCCCCACACTTAGAACTGAATATTGGCCTCAATGTTTAAAAATGTCGAGTGCTACCCCCACACTTAAGGACGAAAAAATGCAAATGCTTAAAACTTCAAGTGTGAAAGGGGAAACAAAATCAGATATATATATATATAAATGATCAGGATTGAGGATTTCCCTAGATACAAACATGAATATGATCGGAGACCGAGTGATTAGAGGATTGAAAACAAGCACGGAGGTCTTCACGATCATAGGGAATTTTGCAAGCAAAAATGGAAACGACAAAACACAACATGAAGAGAAGCACTCCCCCACACTTAGGCTAAAAATACATCACACTTATTGAAAATAAAAACAAAAAATAAAACAGATAGATAGATAACACGGGTTGCCTCCTGAGAAGCGCTTGTTTTTGTGCGAGTCTCTAGCTTGACTCTCCCCGAATTCCATTAATATTGGGGCTGAAACAGAAATACGGAAAAATCTTCATCGGACTTTCATTCAAGATATTCGGATGAACATTAACGATCTTGAAAGTTTCATAGGTCCAATGAGGTAATCCTAGAGTGAGATAGTGAACTCCTTTTGAAATAGGTATCCCAGGATTGAAAACTTTGTCCTCATTTTCAGATGAAAATGATAGCAAAGTTTCAGTCACAGATAACTCTAAGTAAAAAAGAGTTCTTGATCAGAAGAGATAGATAGAAAGTTACTTTCCTCAAGAATTAACAGTGCCTCAAACGAGGTTTTCTTCGTTGGTGACAAAATGAGTGCTACCATGAACGAGTATGCCTGGATTGAAAACTTTGTCCTCATTTTTGAAAGGAAATGATGGCAAAGTATCGATCTTAGGCATCTCCTCATTGAGAGTCGAGTCATAATCGAGTAACTGAGGAAGTAAAACATTTGATTCAGGAGATTCAAGTTCATCAATTAAAATCTTCATTTTAGAGTCCTTGATTTTATCTATTTTCAGAGTGAATGTCATCAAATGGATCATGATACAAAATATTTCTCCATTCATCATTGTCATTTTCAAAATCAAAGAGATCATCATCTTTTTCAGATGAAACGAGTCAACTAAAGAGGGCTCATCAACAAATCATCAAGAATAGAATCAATCTCTTCAATATTATCCTTCAGAGAAGAATCTATTGAAGGATCTCAATTTAGAAAATATTATAATTCTCTCATATCAGATTCGACATCAAAGTGAATGTCATCATTTCCGGTAGAAATGACTCAATGAGAGCGAGTTCATCGGCGAACTCCTCGAGAAGAGAATCACTAGTCTTAAAAGGTGTGAGACTAGGAAAAGAATCAGAAGGAGGAGTGGTACTGTCACTAAAAGGATGAATTGATTTTTGAATTTTTAACACTTCGTGAAAATGATCCTCGCATGTGATGTCAATGAAATTAATCATATTAATTGACTCATTTCCATACTTGTGAGGATATTTCGAAGTTCTATCAGTATGAAAGATTAATTCTTCATCACCGTCTCTAAGAATCAACTCTTCTCCGTATACATCAACTAGAGCATGGGCTGTCCTCAAGAAGGGTATCCCTAAGATAAGAGGAAAACGAGGATCGACGTCATAGTCGACGACAATAAAGTCAGCAGGGAATGTGAACTTATCCACTTGCACAAAGACATCCTCAGCTATACCGGCTGGGTAAGCAACCGACCGGTTAGCTAACTCGAGAGTGATATGAGTGGGTACAAGTTTAGGAAGCATTAATTTTTTCCATACAGAGAGAGGCATTAAGTTAATACTGGCACCTAGATCAGCTAGAGCCATACATTTCTCAAGCTCAAAAAAGTCACAAGGAATGAGAAATTTTCTAGGGTCTCCAAGTTTCTTGGGTAATTGTTTAAGGTGGACCGCTGAGCAATTTTCAGTCAGAGGAGTATTTGCCAATTCTAAAAGTTTCTCCTTATTAGAAATGAGATCTTTTAACATTTTAGCATACTTTGGCATAAAAGCTAAAGCTTCAGCAAGACTGATATTGATGTGAAGTTTCTTGAACATCTGCAAGAACTTATGAATTTAGATATCAGACTTATCTTGAAGCTTATCCTTGTTCAGCCTCGAAGGATAAGGAATAGGAGGCTGATGAGGATTCCGCTTAGGAAGCTCAGAAGATCTAGAAGTGGGAGACGGCTGGACTACCGGATATGGGACTCGTAAGGTACTTTTTGGACTTGAAATGTGCACCTGGTCCATAGTCGGCTTCGGGTTTCGTTCCACCTCCTTAGAACAAGAAGAAGAAGTAGGTGGTGGAACTGAGGGTCCAGCTACAATAGTACCACTTTGTGTGGTAATTACTTTAATATCCTCTTGAGGGTTAAGAATGGTGTTGCTAGGCAACACACCCTGAGGTCTCTCCTGGAGAGCCTTAGCCAGTTGACCTATCTTATTTTGAACTAATTGATTTGTGGCCTCCTTGTCTCTTTTAAGGTTTTGGTTCTGGATCAATAACTGTCTTAACAAATCATCCGTGGAGGATTGATTTGGAGCTTGTTTTTTATTGAAATTTTGACCATGGTTTTGATTATATCCCTGATTTTGATTTTAATTATTACCTTGGTTAAAATTCTGACCTATGTTCTGATTATACCCTTGCTTTTGATAACCTTGATTAAATTGATTTTGGTTCTGATTATGGTTCTGGTTATTTCTGTTTTGATTATTTTGATAATTCTGATTGTTTTCCTGATTTTGATTATTAGACTGGTTAAAACCGGGTGGTCTAAGATAATTGTTGGAATGAAAGCTTAAGAGATTATGGTTTCCTTGAGGTTGGTAAGAGTTACCACCTGCATTGTAGTTTCCCGCAGTAGCATATACGTCCTGAGTGTAGCCACCAACGGCTTGACACTCGAAATAAGAATGTGGACCACCACAAGTCTCGCAACCCTCTTGAATAGAGTGAATCGATTTGTTCATAGAAGAAACGAGAGATTCAACTTGTTTTGTAAGAGCGATGCTAGCATCATTTTGGGATGAGCTACCACTACCACTTGAAACTTGATGTTTGTTTCTTGAAGTTTGAACCTTAGATTTGTTTTTAATTATAGTTAAGGCTTCGTGAGTATTTCGTGTCAACAAATTCCCTCCAGCTGCAGAATTGAGCGAATCCTGATCCGATTGATTCAACCCATTATAGAACGTATAAATTTGATGAAGAGGAGAAAAACCGTGATGAGGACATTTATTCAAAAGATCTTCAAATCGGTCACAAACCTCACTAAAAGTCTCATTGAATTTTTGCTGAAAAATTGTTATTTCATTTCGAAGATTGGTGGTTCTAGAAGGAGGAAAGAATTGATTAACGAACTTGGATACTAGATCGTTCCAAGTTGTGATAGAATTTGGAGGTTCTTTTTCAAGCCAAGTCCGGGCTGCTCCTTCAAGAGAAAACACAAACAATATCAACTTAATAATGTCATGCGGGACTTGATTAAGTTTGATTGTTTGAGTTATTTTTGTGAACCTTCTAATATGAGAATGAGGATCATCATTTGCAAAACCGTGAAATAAGATAGCGGTAACAAGATTAAGAAACCCGATCTTCAATTCGAATTGATTGGCAAGAATAGGAGGTACAACGATAGCATCTCCAACATCGTCAGTAGGTGCTTGAAGTAATTCTTCCATCGTTCGAAGATCAGGAGCTGGATTTTGAAGATTAAGTCCCGGTGGACCATGATTTTAAGGATTAGGACCCACAGGAGGCGGTCCTTGAACGTTATTAGGATTCATATTCATTTCTTCAAAATCGAATAAGAGTGACGGTTCACCAAGATTTCTTCGACGATGACGAATAACGCACTCGGGATTAGATAAAGGAGAAACGAGATCGTTTGAAGTAGATCGAGTGCTCATGCACTAAAGAAGAAATAAGAAGAAATATTTTTTGGATTTTTTTAATATTTATATAAAAGAAAATAAAATCGAAATGGAATATATTTTTCGATTTTTATAAAGATAGAAAAATAGAAAAATATTTTTTGTTTTTATTTTTATTTTATTATTATTTTTTATAAGTACGAAAATAAACTTTCAAAAAAAGGATCTTCAAGGCACTAACTCGAAACACCACGTGAAAATCGTACAACTCTCCCCGGCAGCGGCGCCAAAAACTGATTCGTGTCGAAACAGTAGTCGAGTAATATATAAGTATTTTCCCGTGAGATGTAATAATTACTTTAGGAAAAGTAATAAAAAAATCTTTCGGATGTCGTAATCACGATGAGAATTGAATTGAGATTCACATTTATTTTGTTCGTTTTATGCTTGATTATCAAAATAGTCTGGTTTTGGATTTTATACTAAATATAAAAATATAAGCTAAAATATAATAAGTACTAGGTAAACTAAGCAATAAGATCAAATATATATAAAAAGAGACATGCTTGTTAAGTAAAGTGAATAGATCGTTAAGTGTGAAATTTAATTCTTTATGATGAACTAATACCCTTGTAATAAATTATTTCCTCAAAACGTTGGCTTAATTTTGAAAACAATTTTTATCAAGATATTAGTTACTAGATTAATGCCTAATTACTCTTACGGCTTTTGCCCGTTCGAATAATCAAAACATTAATCTAAATAATTTTTGCAAAACTATTAATCAATAATCACTTTTTATTTCCACACTTAATTTACTATTTACAAACTACTTAACAAGCATATAAAGAAACTACTCACTAATCATGCTAATAAACAAACAAGCAATAAGAGACATAATAAGCTAATTTAAACTACACTAATCAATAAGGAAATGAGAAAGAACAAGCTATTAAGGATTAGATCTAAGCAAATAAGCTAACCAACTACTTTTAAAAATAAGCTAAAAGGACAAATAAGCTAAACTAGAATAATGATCCGAAATTTAAGTTGAAATAAGCCCCAAAAAGCCTAGACATAAGCCTCTCTATCAACCCTTATGAATTTGAACCACTTATCAAGAATAAGCCACAATAAGCCAATCGAATAAGCTATGTAATAGCTTATTTGAAATCTACAAGATAAGAAATAAGCATAGATAAGCTAGATCTATACTCCTACAAACTCACAAACAAATAAGCTAAGATAAGCTTATCCAAACCAATAAGCTAGGAGAAAGGGTTTGAAATTAGCAAAAGGATTTGCTTATTCGAAAAAGAAATGAAGGAAAAGAAAAGAGAGGAGAATAAGCCAAGTACAAAGATCTTAAATAATAAGCATTCGAAATAAGCTATAGATTCAGCTTATTCGAACCTCAAAAATAAGCAAGTCGAAATTAGCTTATTGAATAAGCTATTCGAGTTTTAGAAAGGAAAGAACAAGGAAATAAGCAAATTAAGTAACACCAAGACAAACCTCAATCATCTTTTTTAATAAGCTAAACTCTTGTTACAATAAGCTACTACAATAATCCCTAATAAGCTGTAAATACGCTTTTATAAAATTGAAACTAAAACATTACAACTTAAAAATTAAGCTACAAATCCTATACCCCGAAATGAGGCTATTGGTAGCGTCCTTATAAAGCCCAACCCCCAAAGGGGTATTTCGGTAATTTACTATCCTAGCCGCCTCATTAAATGCCAATGATTGGCTAATCATTACTCTAGATTCCTAGCCTGTTACCTCCGTATGAGACAGGCTGTAACATTCTCGCTCGACCACTAGCCTGCTGCCACGTGGCCTTCTAAAAGGAGCAATTTGTTGGCTCGGGTACACGAGCCAACCATCGAACCTCGAAGCAACTTTTCCCGAACTTGCCTTTTGCCGACCCTGCATTGATTAGATTAGTAGTGTCACGTGTTACCACTTAAGTGGTGCCACGTAGCATGGGGGGAGGGGGGGCTATTCCATGTCAGCTGCCACGTCAATAGGTGGGACCCACTTGCTAATGTATCAGCAACGTGTCAGCCACATGGCGCTGACATGGCGTACCAGTTTAATATCAAAACTGGCAATAGCAGGACTCGAACCCTCGACCTCTCGGTTAAAGGTTTAAGTGCAACTGCCATCACTACCTGCGTTGAGCAGGGTTATGTATTTACATATGCAAGATATAGTATTTAACCCCTTTTGATTTAGATCCGGTTCAATTATACAAAGGGGTCAAAGAAGAGTTAGCTAGGTTCAAATAAGAAAGGTCCAAATAACAAGGAAGGTACCGTTGGACTCGTGATTTCGTGCTCTTTCCAATGGAGTGCTCGGAGAATTTTTCCGAGTTCGTTTGAATCTCGATAAACATGAAAACGTCATCTTAAGTCACCCGAAAATTACCGTTTTTGCTTCGTTTTCAATCCTTTGTACCTGTAAGACATAATAACATAATACAAACATATTTGCAATATAATCATTCATAATTTATGGTTATTAGTCCATTTTAGAATGTTTTCTGTGGAAACACATCAATGGTTCTTTCATGAATGGTCCAAATCTTGATCAATTATATACAACAGTTGGATTGGATACTAACAATGACATTTATCCATTGCCAATGGATTTGTTGAGGCAGAAACTAGAGACTCTTAGACTTGGTTTCTTGAAAATCTGAAAGAAGATTTAAATTTGCAAGACAACTTAAACTTTACTTTCATAAGTGATTAACCAAAAGGTAAATTGTTTCATACTCGCTTCACATATATGCTAATTGTTTCATACTTACACTAGTACAAAAAGTGGTATTGGTCACACCAAAAATGTGTGACTATATACATATAGTCACACACGCGAAAAGTTTCGTGTGTGAAAAAAGGTCGTGCGGCCGTAGGTCACCTACGGTCACGCATTCAAGTTAGTCACGCATAAGGAAGCTTTAGTGTCCGTATCCATGTTTTTTTGTGTGACTAAATAGGTACAATTTAGTGATCGTAAACAATGTACAACCAACAAAGCATGTTTTTTTTGTATATT
>BQNB010104715.1:0-23757 GCA_026074375.1 Tanacetum coccineum | reverse complement strand
TTTTTGGGTCTTTAGAGTTCTTGGCACAAATATAAACCGATTATCTTTGTTGTCTTATTTGAGATATTCTATCATGCGAGTGTAAGTGGATGGGTACAGATGAAAGAGCTTAACATTTAACATATCTTGAAACTGGTCAACTGACTTTAATTCTAACTTGTTAACAAATTGGTCTTGAGTCGAGTAGACCGAATGACATGTGTTGGCAAATTAATTTAAGTGGCATTTGAACTGGTCCTTTTGATAAGTCTGGACTGTGAATCACAAAATTCATTAATACTAACTCAAAATGTGTGCAAGAAAAAATTGAAAAGTCGAGAAAGATATATTTATAATCAATCGACTTCCGAAGTATGCATTTTGAGCCACAAAACCCCCTGAGACATATTAGCAAAAAATTACATAACATCGACTTGTATATTCAATGAATATTTAATGAGAATGCAAAGATGGTATCAACCTTGCCACATCTTAAGCTTTGCATTCTGAATTATTATGATGACAGGAGATTGTGTTCCATTGCTTGAACTTAATGATGCAAGTTGTTGTTAAGTTCGAGAATAAGCATTATGATAGTTCCGCTGGACATATCTGATCATATTTTATTAAGGTTTAAACTTTGAGACCACTTAATAGTTACCAAAATACATTAGTTGTGTGCGGAGACAGTGAACAAAGTGTGCTTAACAATTCTAAAATAAAGCTATCTTACCAAAGGAGTTTAATAACCAAATTGAAATTCACTATAGACATATATTTGGTATTTTATATGATTGATAGCTATAATTATTCTGAGGCAATAAGATATATACTCCCTCCGTCCCAAAATTATTGTCCCCCGACAAAAAATACACAGTTTAAGAAAAGTGCATTTATTACTGCTTTCTCTTTCTTACTTTTTGACAGAAAGACAATTTTACCTTTAGTTAATTAATTTAAGTCTTCTTTAAAGTTTGTAATAATAATTTCAATCAAGGATAATATTGAAAACTTGATCAAACTTCCCTATCTATTTTTAGTAGTGGACAATTAAATTGGGACATCCCAAAAAGGAAACGCGGACAATAAAAATGGGACGGAGGGAGTATTGCATTATTAGATGCATATTTTGGACTTTTATAAGATTGATAGCCATAGTTATTCTCAGTGATAATCGTAATCTTTTTTATCCGAGTACTCGTTACTCTTATAGGTTAGTCACATAGATCGTTTACCAAAATTTTTTTACACCGAATATCATATATCGTATACCATTTATGAGTACTTAGTTATCTTAACACATGCTCCGTATGATCTCTCTGTCTTCAAATGTCCTTTTAATTTTCAGAACATTGGGCTTACACATTTTAGTCATTATATCTTAAGAATTATTCACGTACCAAGAATCACCTAAATACAGAATGCATTATAAAAATAGAATAAATACGTATAGAAGTGTAGAGTGTGACATGTTGGAGGCAAGTAATTAAGCATAACAACAGCCTTTTCATCGAAAGAGATTTGTGGCTACTCATCGTTCGTTCCGGGAGCTCGATACCCTTGATTCCTCTTCGGTCCATTATTTGTTCATTGTGCTAGATACACTCGATTCCTTAAATCACCACGTATATTAAATTAATATATCTACGATAACACTAAAAAGATAACATGAATTTATTAACTAACATTTTATAACATACCATAACATTTGTTCAACTTCTCGACATCCATCAGGTGACAGTAACAATACGTCAGCTCCAACTGTTGTCATAAGATTATTTCTTGCAATTAGTATGACATCATACCATAAATTCAAGCGTCTTTTCGTTAAAGTTTCTAGCCATTCATCGTACATTGTAATAATATTACGAAAACGGTAAAAGATTTGGTCACTGACAAAGTAAGGAAGATGCTTTATTTTTTAGAAGTGAACTTACTATAGTTGCATACTTCATATTTCTAGAACCAAGACATTTTTGTGATCACTTAGTTTATGGCGAATATAAATAAAGACATCTTTATAAATGCTGACACATTTAGTTGTACACCAAAAATGGCTCTTTTACCTTTATCCAAATAAAACTATTTGACTCTTAAAAATGGCTCTTTTATCTTTATAAATGCTGATACAAACAATACCTTATTTTCACAACTTCCTTATCGTAAGTAAATCCCTCACTCTCAGTTTTCGTATCACGGGCCAACAAAGGAGCAACCGAACCTCCTTGTTCCGGTTTTCCATGAACAATATGAGGCTGTCCTTTTCCTACCAGACTGGATGCAGAATATACGCCTACATCTAATTTATTTTGAAAAGGAAAACAACAGTTTATAAGAAGAAACTCCAAAGTCACGTTTTAAAGTAAATATAGGTTTTCAACTTCAAGCTCTATGCTGCTTGATCCAACATATTGAATATGTTGATCCCACTTCAATGGATTTTGAATTCCTTAGCTTGTGTAAGGTTTAGTTATGCAAGATAAATCCTACACAACTATAGTAGAAACTTTGTTTGATAATACTAAAGATTATGCGGAATCTAATCTTTAATATTAGAAGAATTCTTCAATGAAACAATAATTCTAATGAACACACAGATTAACAAACAAAAGATTAAATATATTAATACGAATACTCTAACTAGTATTAGGGTTACAAAACCTTGAAGCTATAACAACTCTATGAATGACTCGTTTTTTATACATATAACTCTATACCCTAGGACCTCCTATTATACACCAAGAAATCTCAATGGGATTACAATATTTTCCTAAGTTATCATGATCTTCTAAACAAATAACTTATACGTATCTTTTACAAAAATATCTCATACATATCACATAAGCAATCTTTATCTTTTCTCTGAGCAGTCTTTATCCTTTCAGCAGTTGTAACTTTTATACCAGCAGCATTAACTTTCAACATCAACAGTAGTAACTTTTGTACCAGCAGCACTAACTGTGTACAAGCATCATTAACTACTTAGAAAGTTTTCTTTAATCTTCACTAGCAGTACTAAGTTACACTAGCAGTACTAACTTTAATATACACTAGCAGTAGTAACTAGCAGTACTAACTACTTAGCATATTTTTTACTAAGATTACTAACAGCACTAATTTATGCTTAGCAGCAATAACTAATACCTTAGCAGGAGTAACTTTAAGAAGGTTTTTAATCCTAACAATCCTCCCCTAAACTTGATATTTATCTTTAAAATCATCAAGTTTCTTCATTAAAAGCTTCATAATCACCAGGAGGATGCTTTCAAACACTTCATTGAGGTACATAGCCTTCCTTAAGCTGTTTCTTGACCAATCTAAGAAGCTCAAATGCCATTTTACACTCATAATCAACTTGGAGCTTCACATCATTGAACATTTGATGTAGTTTGTGCTTTGTAAGTGGATACATCTTCTCAACCAACAGATAATAAAGTATGTTCTGCATTGTCACACAATGAACTCCACAAGAATCATAAAGCTTCCAGTTCAACACTTTAACTAATCCTTGTTGATTCTTCCATACATTATCTTCAATATGATGTTCAAACATGGTCTTCAAATTAAGATGTAAGAAAGTATCCATGTAATTCACTGGCTCTGTCTTTTTAAATCTTGCTTTGACTATACTCCAAAGAACTTCCAAATCTTCTCTGTCAAAGTTTTTAAGCATTTTTCCGAAAGTTAAATACATCTGAGAATTACCATCTGCTCTGATACCACTTGTTGATCCCACTTCAATGGATCTTGAATTCTTTAGCTTGTGTAAGGTTTAGTTATGCAAGATAAATCCTACACAACTATAGTAGAAACTTTGTTTGATAATACTAAAGATTATGCGGAATCTAATCTTTAATATAAGAAGAATTCTTCAATGAAACAATAATTCTAATGAACACACAGATTAACAAACAAAATCTTTAATATATTAATACGAATACTCTAACTAGTATTAGGGTTACAAAACCTTGAAGCTATAACAACTCTATGAATGACTCGTTTTTAATACATAGAACTCTATACCCTAGGACCTCCTTTTATACACCAAGGAGTCCTAATGGGATTACAATATTTTCCTAAGTTATCATGATCTTCTAAACAAATAACTTATATGTATCTTTTACAAAAATATCTCATACATATCACATAAGCAATCTTTATCTTTTCTCTGAGCAGTCTTTATCCTTTCAGCAGTTGTAACTTTTATACCAGCAGCATTAACTTTCAACATCAACAGTAGTAACTTTTGTACCAGCAGCACTAACTGTGTACAAGCAGCATTAACTACTTAGAAAGTTTTCTTCAATCTTCACCAGCAGTACTAACTTACACTAGCAGTAGTAACTAGCAGTACTAACTACTTAGCATATTTTTCATTAAGATTACTAACAGCAGTAATTTATGCTTAGCAGCAGTAACACAAACCTTAGCAGTAGTAACTTCAAGAAGGCTTTTAATCCCAACAGAATATCCGTTCCATTAGACACCACACGATATGCAAAAGTCAGTTTGGCATTCTAACAAGCAGGTTGGGGGCATATCACTAATAATCTTTACCATAAAACTATGAATATAAAGTAAGATTAGAGTTAGTAAACTTACTTGAAGATCTTTCTCTTCTTCTTCCCATCTCAAAATCCTAACCCATATGCTTTCCTGAAGAAAAAACAATCACCAAAATCACCAAAAAAAATTAACATATAATTAAAATTTAATTTATCCCCCAAACACATACCTACAATTTGAAGCAAGAAAAGGAAACTTTTTTTATGTAGATGAAAAGAGAGGTTGGTCATGAAGCATGTGGAATGTGTGGGAAACTAATTAAAAAAAGTAAGAGAAAATGATAATGGATGAACTGTAAATGCCCAAGACTATTTGTATTCTGTAACTCCCTAAGGTTATTGCTCAATGAATGCTCTGTCACTCCATAATCCATTGATATGCAACCTGGGTCCTTTTTTTAGTTTGTATATTCGTTCAGTCTCATCATTAAGATTGCCCATTAAATGATGGGGCCGAATCTTATAGTATTTTTTTGAACAACGGATTTATTAGAAACTAGCAAGACGCTAGAAAGAAATTACAAGCAAAGGGTACAAGGATTTTTATTCAAGTAACCCAATTTAGTTTAGAATTACAACGATTAGAACACCAATTAAAAAAATATGAACCAAGTCATCAAAAAGAAGCTCCATACACGGATTCGTAGCACCAAAAAGCAACTGATTCCTGAAGCGTCAAATTAACCACCACTTCGCATAACAAACACCTTCTAAGATCTTTATCAGCCACTTAGAAAGCCGAGAGGAATTAAGCCATGGAAGCCAATCATCATAAGAGGCTATATCAATGTCCTCGAGCTCCCACCAACGCACATGATGTTGTTTGTTTTTTATAATTGTCTGAATAAATTTAATTGTCTGCTTTTTAAGTAGGAGAATTTATATCTATATCCTTAGAAAGCTTATAAATTACATCAATATCTTTTCAAATTTGATAATTACTTCAATATCTTTCCAATAATATAAAATACACTTGTATGTCCAAAACACATTTTTAGCATATTTATGTAGATTTAAAATTAAAAAGTCTAACATAAATATTATCTAACTTGTAACATTACTTTTTACTCTTCTCTTTTAATTAAACCAATACTGTTTTCAAATAGGTTTTAGTTGCAAACATGAGATTGCAATTGAAATCAATCATTCTTCAAAATTGATAATTATATATCAATCTTCCTATCACTTTGAGGATGATAAGTTGTTGACATAAACAACTGAATCTGAAGTACTTTGAACAATGACTGCCATAACAAGCTTACAAAGACCTTATCCCTATCACTGACAATGGTAAAAGGCGGGCCATGTAACTTGTAGATATTGTCAAGGAATGCTTGGGCTAGTTGTGCAGTTGTGAAAAGGTGACTAAGAGGAATGAAATGTGCATATTTACTTTGCCTATCCACCACCACCATAATCATTGTCCTCCCTTGAGATACTGGCAAAGCCTTAATGAAGTCCATAGAAACATCTTTCCACACTTTCTTTAGTATAGGCAATGGTTGTAACAATTCTGGATAAGCAGCTAAATATAACTTGTTCCTTTGGCACACATCACATAAGTAGATTTGATGTTTCACCATCTTCCCGAGACCCTTCCAATAAAAGAAAGCATAAATCCTTTTCAAAGTTTCCTGTACCCCTGAATGCACACCCACTACAGAGCTGTGAAAATAGGTAATAAGCTTTAGTCTAACAGCTTCGTTATTGCCCACTACCAGTTTACCCTTCCCCCTTAACTCATTTTCAGACCAAGTGCACTTAGAATCATGAGAGGACCCTTGTTGCAGACCCTCAATAACAACTTTTAGCTTAGAGTCAGTGGACCAAGTAGTTTTCACAACCTCAATCAACTTATTGGTATCAGTGGAAATCAACATTTAACATAATTGACCTTGTTGTTGCATCCTAGATAAAGCATCATCCACCATATTTTCTTTGCTCCTTTTATATTCAATATCATAATCAAATCATAGCAACTTAGGCAACCACTTGGACTAAAAGGGTGTTGTGATCCTTTGGTCCAACACTTATTTAAGACTAAAGTGGCCGGTCTTTTTCTTAAAACGTATGTCCAAAAGGTATCTTCTCCACTTTTGTAATGCTAAAACTACTGTTAAAAATTCTTTTTCATAAGCAGACAATGTTTGATGTTTAGTGACTAGTACTCAAATAAGCAATTGGATGGCCCCTTTGTTGCAGAATTGCTCCAACCTCATAACCTGAAGCATTTGTCTTAATTATGAATTCTTCCTCAAAATTTGGCAAGGCTAAGACTGGAGACTGCACCATGGCTTGTTCCAACTCCTTGAAGGTTAATGTAGCTTGTTCAAGCCACTGAAATGCACTTTTCTTTAACAAACTAGTCAAGGGTTAAGCAATGACATCATATCCCTTCATGAACTTCCTGTAATATCCAGTGAGTCCCAAGAATCCTATTAGTTGCTTCACACTGGTTGGAATTGGCCAAACTAAACTAGAAATTCAAGAACAATAATAGATTCTCAAGTGGTAGTTATATTAGTCAGACGATTGAACAATCAAGAGAATTACAGAAAGAAGGTAAAGAGTTTACAAATCATGAATGAGAAATGAGAACGACTAATATAGTATTTAAACTACCACTTTTGGGCGCCAAAGTTAGTTAGGGATTTGGGTGGAGTGTGTCATGTGCACCTCACGTGTTTAGCTTACAAGCTATGCACGTGCCCCTCACGTGCCAAACCTTCCTGCCCATAACATAATGACTAGGATATGAACCTGCATTACTGTTTGATTTATGTACATGTATGCACTGCCTGTTTGTTTCATCCATGGTTTGCACTTTTCATTCATGTTGTTATTTCGTTTTAAGGGTTTTCTAGCTTGAGATTATGGTATTATTTGAATACGTATGGTTGGTATGTGGTTTATGTAGTTTTGTAGTATTTTTTGAAGTTTTGTAATTTTTTTAGTGTTTTAATGGGTTCACTTCTTTTAATCATCTTGTTGATAAAATGGATACCATTTGTTTGTTATTTAGTTGCGGTGCTTAGTTATATATTGCCTATAGAAATATATGCGTGTGTGCAGAGCCGTCTCGTGGTTTTCGGTGGTCCTAGGCGATTTATTTGTCGTTAAAAAAAAACAACAACGAGGCCCCGTTACACTAGAGAAGTTGCATATAAACTTCAATTATATCACTGATATATGTTTAAGTTTATACGTATTTATATGTAAAACTAATAAAATGTGGCCCTTTTTAAGTGGAGGCCCTGTGCGACTGCACCTCTTGCACACCCCTCCGAGACCCCTCTGCGTGTGTGTATAATCTACATATCTGAAACAAAGTAAAAAAAAAGTCACGTCTTTCTAGCTACAATATTCTTTTAATACCAGCTCCGTTTATCAAAAAGTGAACCAAATAACTAGGTTCAATGATTTACCAAACTTTGCAACTAATAAAGAAACACAAAATCACGTGCACGCTAACATTCATATTGAACGTTGTGTTATATATTTGAGTTTGAGGGTGACCATGGCTGCAACTTGTGGCACTTCTATCCCTAGAAAAGCAATTATGGTTTAATGCTAAATTTGAAAATGAACTTGTTAGTTTAAAATTAGTAAATCTGTTTTGCATCTGATTGCCAATTAATGAACATGCGTGCAAACACGTTCATTCTAAACAAAGAAAAAGACGTTGTGTTCAAGTACTAATGAGAAGTGGTCTAATCAATAACAACCAAGGTAAGTTAAAAAAAACAATAACAACCAAGGTTATAAATAGCGTGAGACGTGGCGTGACAACATGGTCAAGCCTCACACCTTAAGAGTCATGGCGAGTCATGACGTTTTTTAAGACGTGACTTAAAGCGGCACAAAATATAAAATAGGGTAAATTACACCTCGTCCTTATGGTTAGGCCCGATTGCGGATTCAGTCCCTAGATAACGGGGGGTCGATGTCGTTAGTTCTTTTTTGTCACTGTTGTTACCCGTTTGGTCCCTTGAGCCCCGTTATACGTAACGGGTGTTAGTTTGACTTTTCAACGATGGGCAGTTTAGTAAATTCAAAATTTTGTCATTATTTCACCGTTGGTCCCTTTATAATTTTTTTTTTGTTTTTTTGTTTTTTCCAACGGGTGTTTTACTGTTGCTATTTTTTGTCCTTTAGCGCTTGCACGATTGGCCCCTGACTCGTTTTTGTGTATTATAAATGATGCTTTGTAAAGTATAAGACACACAATTATAAAACGGCTTGTTGTGCGTGTGGTTTGGAAGCTGTGATTATGACACCATGGACTAATCAGAATCCATGTCGTCGTTTCTATGGTTAGACTACACTTGTAAGTATGATCCGATCGAAAAATATGTAACAAATCATTTTGTTTGTTTATTTACACATCCTTTTTCGACTCTTTTCAGAGTCTAACCTGTGTCAACTTCCTCAGGTGGTATAATCCACCAATGTGTCAAAGGTCTGTTCAGATTATCCTAGGGTTGTTGAGGTCACGTAATGAGCTTAAAGAAATCATTGCCATGGTTGAAGAAAAGCGACGTAAGTTGCTGAAATTTCTCATCACCAGCTGGGTTGTTTTTGGGTTTTATGTTTACTGTACAATGTGAATGTTTAGGGAAGTTTCTTTTTTGCTAGATGTTCTTAGTAGGTAATCGGTTATGTGGTTAAATGTGGTTTTGTGTTGGTTGATGGAATGAATATATTCGGTTGTTAGTCATATTATTGTGGATGAATGCGTTAATTTGTTTGATTTATAAAGTCTACATGTATGATTTAATGAAAGTCAATTGGGTCACTAGTATGATTTAGCAAAAGTCAAATAATCTGTATAATCATTTGGCATTAAGAACAACAACTGATCATGGATAATTCATACAATTGATTAGACTAGATAAACCCCAACTAAAGTAATTCATAACAAACATAAACGAAGCCACTACCCCAAACTCTATGGCAGTTAACTTTTAAAAGAAAGCATTCTTTTGACTTTTCTTTAATTCTTCCATTAAAGAAGATGAAGATATTCTTGAAATGGTTTTTTAATTTTGAGTTTGTTTATGTTTTTTTAGAAAAAAAGAAGTCCTGACTTTATGATCGTTGCCCGTTGATAATAGTTTGAAGTGGTTTTGTTAGTGTTTTTTACTTACACCGTTGGTCCCTCAATGCGTTCTATTGGCTTTCCATTTCCCACCAAATTCAGAAGGAATGTTCTACACGTTACTTGCACGCTTGGTCCTTGTAATAAGTGCATGATGTGATGTCACAGTTTAGCCGCATTTAACATTTACCATTCCAATGAAGTAATTGCGTTTTTTGACACTTCGTTTGTGTAATCAATTAATCTCCATATATTCACTTATATATAAATCCAGTTCGCATATCTCCCTTCAAATCTAAAACACACACATACATACCTTAACTTCCTAAACCTTTTCACTTTCCTAACCCTCCCCCTCTCCCTTCCCCTATTTTTCATAATTACCGCTACTCGTGGATTTGTTCATCTAGAGGAACTCATGCAGACACAAAGGGAAGCTCAGCAAGCAAATGAACTTTTCAACTTAACGAGGCAGAGGCAGTTGCTTGCAAGTGTAAATTATAGGCGTGCGATAATAGAAGAGCTTGAACGTTTGCCGGGAAATTTGGTGGCCTATAAGACGAGGGAGCACCTCAAGCGTATTCAGAAGGCTGTTTTGGTTGAGGTGATTGAGCTGAGGAAGGAATTGCTCCTTTAGGTCCCTCCATAAGGAGGTTGATTTTTGTAGAACTCTGTAAACGGGAGATGGACGGCTTGTGGGGTTGTTCTTTTTGGCTTTTAGTTTATATAGCGTTAAATGTTTGTTTCTTTAAGTTTTTTTCATTAATGTATGATTGCAACTTTTGTTTGTTAATCATTAAATCATTTCATTATAATGTCTTGTTGGAATTGTAGTTGTTTTGTGGGTACGTTATAATGTTCATCCCAGGAGTGACACACATTTACCCGTTTTGTCTAAACCAAAGACACTGTAATTCTTCAATACGCTATTTCACCACTAATCTATTTGACCAATACGATGTTTGACCACTACTCTGTTTGACCAACGATGTCACCATTTGACACCAAGAAAAACAACTGATCATGGATAATTCATACAATTGATTAGACAAAATAAACCCAAAATAATTAATTCATAACAAACATAAACGAAGCCACAACCCCAAACACTATTGTAGTTGACTTCCAAAAGAAAACATTTTTTTTACTTTTCTTCAATTCTTCCATGAGTTGCTGCATTTGACCTTCCATATCAACAAACTCAACTTGAAGAACTGCAAGTTCTTCTCGGCTTGTTAATTCATTTTCTAGTTCTTCTCTTTGCGAGGGATTAAGAAGCAGATGCATTTCATATAATTGAGTTCTGTACCATTTATTCTCTAGCTCCGGATCATTCCAATACCATCTTTTACAGTGCTTGATTCCTTTTATCTGAAAATAAGAGAATTTATGATTAGCTAATAAAATAAGATCTAGAAAATGCAATGGCTTACATATTTGTTAGGGCAAACACCAAATCGTCTAGCAGGGTTGTCATGTGTCCAAGAGGTGAGTGTCATCAACGAAAGCCCACATTTACACTATATAGGACCCAAGGCATAAGATGAAGAAGACATTCTTGAAACGGTTTTCTAATTTTGCCTTTGTTTGTGTTTTTGTCTAGTAAAAAACGTGGAGACTTTATACCCGTTGTGTTACCCATTCGTTTCTATTTATTGTAACTTACATCGTTGTTCCCTCAATGCTCTATTGGTCTTCCATTTCCCTCCAAAATACATAGTAAATGTTCCACACGTTTCTTGCACGCTTGGTCCTTGAAAAACATTTTAGCCGCCTATAACATATACCTTCCCAGTGTAATAATGGCATTCTCGACTCTTCGTTTGTGTAGTCTATTAATCACCATGTACCTTCACTTATATTTAAATACACATCACATTTGTTCCTTCATATCCAAAATACACACATACATTTCTTAACTTACTAAACACCTTTCACTACTAAAACTAAACTTTTTTAATGGCCGATGACAATGGGTTTGTGAATTTGGCACAACTCAGGCTCTTAGCAAATTCAGATCTGCTTAAAGATCAACTGCTTGTCTATTTCGACTGGAAGACGCAGAGGGAGGTTCAGCTCGCAACTGAACTCAACAATTTAACGAGGCAGTTGCTTGACATTATAGATGAAAGGCATTCGTTTATAGGAGAGCTTGAACAACGTTTGCCGACAAATGTGATGGCATATAAGACAAGGAAGGAACTCAAGGGCCTGCAGAAGGATGGTATGATAAGGGCGATGGAGATTAGTTCGACAGCTTTACAGTTGCACCATCAGGCCATGAAAGGGCTTGACTTTTATAAGTCTCTATAATCAACGTCGGCGTGGGGGGTTATCTTTTTTGCTTATGGGTTATTTTATGTTAAAATGTGTTTTTTTGATGAATGTATGATTCAAAGTTTCAGATATTAATGAATGAATCGTTTCACTATAATGTGTTGTTGTTATTGTAGATGTTTTGTATATAAATTACACTGTTTGACCACTACTCTGTTTGAGCAAAGGTTGTTACCTTAAAGACAAAATAACGGATTCAAGTTGCATAAGTTGATCCAAAACATAACACATACATAGAACAAAAAATTACAACAAATACATACAAGGGTAATTTAAGATGCAAAACATTAGTAATAACAGATAGCACATAAACAACCCATTATTTGCATTGACATTCGTCTTCGGTAAATGCATCACCCATCTATTCAGCATACACCCTTTTTCTCTTTAGTGGTCTACCTTTGTCCACTAGTTCATTAACACTGGGTTTGCAATCTCTTTACAAACCAGAAATTCAAGGTTACCTTTCTTAACAACATGGTTTGGAACCTGTTCACCCTTAGCACCATCAATCTCATCAGGCACATTAGCATCCATCTCTTGTTCTACCGCTTCACTAGGCATGTCTACAAAATCACCAATTTGTTTTCCTATGTTGTTGTTCAAAGGAACCTCTTCTTCACACACGTTTTCTTGGCTAACCTTGTCTTTCATTACGCCAGCCTCTTTGTCTAAATCAAAGGCGTTAATACCGAACGTAAGGTCAATCTCAAACAAGGATCTTTTCCATTCGAATTCTTCTCTCCACCTTTTTCCCTTTTTTCATTCTTGGACTCATCAAACCATGGAGTTGGTATTAGCAACTCATTGTCAGAGTCTGATAAACATACTTCACGTGGTGAACAGATGTAGGTTTCATTGTTAGCCATGTGAAGATGTGATGCTATCGTTAGGTTTTTTACAATTATCTGAAAACTAAGTGAAAGTGTAAATATTTTGATGAAAATGGCATGTGAGTTGGTCTTAGGTTTTTCTCTATTTATGTGAACGGCGGTAGAAAATATGGGCGAGTAAACAAGAAATGAGTAAATATAGAAGGTGTAGTAGTGCACTTGAAAATCTTAAACTTTAGGGACCAAATTCATAGATAAAAGGAGTAAACCTTCTAGTGCAATTGAAAACCATAAACGCCAAGGACCAAATTTGTTGGGATTAAAAGTTTTTTTAATGCTGTTAGAATTACTGCTGCTCAAGTTTATGTTAATACTGCTCTGATGAAGTTAGTGCTGCTCATGAACTTCAAAGAAAATATACTAAATAGTTACTACTGCTAGTACAAAAGTTAATGCTGCTAGTGAAAGTTACTACTGCTAGTACAAAGACTGCTTGAAGTTAATGCTGCTGAAGAGTTACTACTGCTTAAAAAAATATTCTAAGTAGTTGGTACTGCTAGTATTAAGTTAGTACTGCTAGTGTAAGTTAGTACTGTTTGTTAGTACTACTTACTTGATATGTATTAGTTATTTATAGAAAATATTTTATATACTTAGGAAAGTATTGTAAGCCGAGTAGGACTCCTTGGTGTATAAAAGGAGGTCCTAGGGCATAGAGATTGATATACCAGTACCAAAACCAAAAATCAATCTTAGTCTTATAATTCATAGCTTCAAGGTCTTTGTAACCCTAATACTTTGAGAGTATTCGTATTGTTATCATTAATAATATTGAAGCTTATTTGTTGAATTGTATGTTCATTAAATTACTGTTTCATTGATAAATCTTCTTAATATTAAAGATTAGATTCCGCATAATCTTTAATACATTCAAACAAAGCTTTTACTATAATTGTGTTAGATTTATCTAATATAACTAAACCTTAAACAAACATAAGGAATTCGATCTATTAATGTGAGATCAACAAGTGGTATCAGAGCTTGTTGAAAAGCTTTGAATAAGAAGAACCTGTTTTTATACACAAGATCTTTTGCTAAAAGATATGGATCAAGATTCTGCACACATCATGCTCAAACCTGGTGAGTTTGAGATATAGAGGATGAGGATTGAACAATATATCCAGATGATAGACTATGCACTGTGGGAAGTCATAGAGAATGGTGCAACCTTGCCAAAAATAACAAATGTGGAAGGTGTTGTGACAGTGATGCATATTACAACTGCTGAAGAAAAGGCTCAGAGAAGATTGGAGGTGAAAGCTAGAAGTACTCTAATGATGGACATTCCTAATGAACATCAGTTAAAGTTTAACTCTATAAAGGATGCTAAGAAGTTGTTGGAAGCTGTTGAAAATAAATTTGGTGGGAATGCAGCTACTAAAAAGACTCAAATGAATCTCTTAAAACAGCAATATGAAAACTTCACTGCTCCAAGCTCAGAGATGCTTGATCAAACTTTTGATAGGCTTCAAATAGCTTGGGTTCCAGTTGGAGCTTTTGGCTGAAAATCTTTTCACAAGAAGAATATGTTAATCAAAAGTTAATAAGAAAGTTTTTGTCATCTGAGTGGAACACACATGCTGTTGTGTGGAGGATATAAAGCTGAATTTGATACAAAAACATGGAATGATCTCTACAACAACCTCCAGTGTATAAACCAGAAGATAAAGGAAGTCTAGCCAAGTTCAAGGGCACCACAAAACACGGCTTTTGTGTCCTCTCAATTGAACAACACTACACACTAATGAAAAGGATTAATACTACACGAGCTCATGAAGTTTCTACTGCTAGCACTCAAGTTAATGCTGCTAACTTTACAAGTATTGATAACTTGAGTGATGCTGTTATTTGTGCATTCTTTGTAGGAATATGAAATTTCTTAACCAAGTTCGTTAGACATGAGGTTAAGTGTTAAACCCTTTTACCCTTTGTTGGGATCTGAGATTTGATGATTACAAAAACTAAATATGAAAAATTGAATAAAGAAAAAAAACAATAAGGACTTAATTGAAATATTAAGTTAGCTTCCTATGTAAGCTAGGTTTTCTGTAAAACCTCTATATAAAGGGTATTAAGGCGTCTGTTGTTAGATATCCATCCATAGTTAATCTCTCCAATGAGAGTTTAGACACGAAAGTTACACAAAATAAAGCGGTATATTATTAGTTAGCTTTATTAGATAGTTTTTTATTAGATAGTTAGTGTAGCCTCAATGATTGTGGATCCTTGTTTACAGTTTTGTAACCATTATATTCTGAATCAAATTAATGGAGGTCCTGAATGTTTAGATAAGTAAAACCTTGTTGAACAACATTACTGTTCTTTATAATTACCGGCTTGCATATTAAAGTTGTTTTGTAAAATTAATCCACGATGGGCTAAAATGATCTCTACAATTGGTATCAAGCGGTTGCTCTTGATATCTAGATCACAAGGTTTTTGTTCGGTGGCTTTAACTTCAGTTTTTCAATTATATGTGAATTCGAATCATCCTAGGGTTTTTTTCACCAAACCCTAATACAAAAACATACTATAAGTTTAGTTTCTCTTGTTAAAGTCCACGACACGTTTTGAAACACATGGTGTTATTGGATTCCGTAGGACAAGAATGAAGAATGTTTTTTTATTTTCTGTTATTGGTTTACTATTCCTGTTTGGGGTTAAAGTTAATGTAAGAATGTATCTTTTCTTTGATCAGTTCGTAAAGGGGTAGATTGTGATTGAAGCTAATTAGATTTGGGCATGGTGTCTTTTGGTACGTTTATATAAGATTATTTACACTGCTCGTCTAAGTTTTGTTAATACTGCTCATTATATTATTAATACTGCCAAGTTCATCATTATTACTGCTACATATTATTTGTACTGCTAGCACACAACAGTAACGTAGTAACAAAATAGCGACAGGATAATGTGTCACTAACAGAATGGGAGGAAGGAGAACCACATTAGCAACAACTAAGTGACAGAAAAAAGTGTCGCTAATATACATGGGAGGAAGGAGTACTCTTATTAGTGACAAATCTAAGACAGTCTTGTGACAAGTAATGCGTTGCTAAATGGAGTAAGTTAGTACCGCTGCCTTTTAATATTAGTACTGCTACCCACTTTTGGTCGTTAATGCTTCTAAGCTTATGAACGTATAATATTTCAAGCTTTCAATTATAGTCGAGCTTAAATACAATCGGCTGTTCGAGTCCCACTTATGGCATTTTTATTTTTATGTTTTAGCAGGCCAAACGAATGAGGTCAGATTTGGGTCATTGGTTTGTGGGCTTGCACCAAAATTGTGATGATGGGCCAATTTTGTGATATTAGGCTAGTGGGATTTTGGTTGTCAGATTATAACATAAACATGAGATTACATTACAATTGTTAGCATGTATCTACTGCTTAGGATTATTTCATACTACTAAAATTGTTTCAAAGTAGTTTGGTTATACTATTGGATATGGATACGAGCTTGTTGGATGTTTAGATTCGGTTACTACTTTTGGAAGCAAAAGAAAGATAGTACTGCTAGCATATAGCAGTTAATACTGCTAGGCTTCTATGAATTTTTAGTACTGCCAGAGTACTTTAATACTGCTAGCATTGTTCGATGTTGGACAACACACGTGTTTGGATCTCGGATGGAACTGTTTTTCACAACAATTTATTCTTATTTATTTTATGGCTCATTTTGGAGATTATTTGAAGATGTGATTACGAAGACAGTTGATTATCACTTATTTAATGTTGTAGTTGAGTTTCACATATGCGTGTTCTTATCGTATCTTTAAGTCGTGTTTTTAGCAGGACATTGACTTTAAAGATAACTTGTTCATGCTTACAATGGTGTGACGAAGACTTGTCAAAATCTAGCAAAGGTGTGTGATTTTTCTTATGGTGCTCAATGCTCACATTTGCTATCACTTAGTATGTGTCTCATAGAAGATGAGGTTTTTGTCAAGAGGTTGCGGTCTACTTATATTTCACAGATTTATTTATAAGTTCAACGTCACGTGGATAGTACAAGACATAAGACACAAGTTTGGGAGATTCTACTTCTTCATCAAATTCGTTATACTCATTTTCTTCATCAGTAATCACTACATAGAGCCTACAGAGTTCGAGATTTAAGAGATGGTAAACATATTAGTTTCAGGGGAAGCTTATTGATTAAAATTTTTAACCATCTACATGCACCACTTGAGGGGAAGTGTTTACAAGTTGCATATCTACAAGAAGACCCCTATTAGATGATTACAAAAAGGGGAAGAAGACTACAAGAGATATGGTTTGTAGCTTATTATGTGTGGTGGCATGTTCAAGAAGATCTTAAGTTAAGGGGAAGCGTTGAAGATTGTTTCATACATGAAGATTGTTTTGTAATATCAAATAGGGGAAGATTGTTGGGATCTGAGATTTGATGATTACAAAACTAAATATGCAAAATTGAATAAAGATGAAACAACAAGGACTTAATATGAAATATTAAGTTAGCTTCCTATGTAAGCTAGGTTTTCTTGTAAACCCTCTATATAAAGGGTATTAGAGGCGTCTGTTTTAGATATCTATCATAGTTAGATCTCTCTAATGAGAGTCTAGACACACAAAAGAAAGCGTGTGTATTATTAGTTAGCTTATTAGTTAGTTTATTAGAGAGTTAGTGTAGCCTCAAGGATTGTGGATCCTTGTTACAGTTTGTAACCATTTATTCTGATCAAATTAATGGAGGCCTGAATGTTTAGTAGTAAAACCTTGTTTAACAACATTACTGTTCTTTATAATTTTCGCTGTGCTTATTAATGTTGTTTGTAAAATTAATCATAGATGGGCAAAACGATCTCCACACCCTTGGTTAATGATCATTTTGTTGGCCAATTCTCACAAGGCTAACATCTAGTTGTCATAGACAAACAACTTGGAAATCAAGCATTTAGCCAGAGTCTTTTGACCTATATCCGGACTAGAATGATGATCAAATGATGATTAATAAGTCCAAGTGTAAAAACATCAAGTTCATATTGATAGTTTCCAAAATTCATTAAGTTATCCAAGTTTAATCCATAATTGTCTCATGATCCCTAAACAAACATGTTAAATTACTTCATATTCATCAATTCAAAACACATAACAAGCATGATCAATTCAGAATTCTTAATATAAAAGTACGGAAACGTGTTTATACCAAACTCAATAGCAAAATATATTGATTCTCAAGAGTTTCCTTTGAACAATAATTCCAACAACCTAGAAATTCAACTATAACCAATAACACCTTCTTAACACAACCTTCTGAGATCAAATGGCACTTTCTTCTACTAAAACCTAGACTGTGATGAAGAATAAGGTTTATTCTTCAACAATTCCCTAAGAACACTTTCCTATCTACTTAGAAGTGATTATAGATGATTAGAATGAAGAATTTTCTCCTCCAAAATCATGCTCTATTTATACTTGAGGATGGTGCATCAGTTGCTAAAATTTGGAGAGTGAAAGGTTGCACAATCATTGCAATCATTTATGACTTGGGAGTAACTGCATGAGAAGTTCGCCGCACAAGGAAAATTATGCATCGCACTTGGTGTTTAATTAAATGGCATTTACTTCGTCTTGAAGTACGCCGCACAAGGAAAATGTGCGCCACACTTTGGCCTTGTACATTAATTTCTCATTAGATTCTCTTCTAGATTCTACATATGACGACCGTTAGTGCATTTAACGGGATTTCTTTGCACATTTAGTCCTTTTCTTCACTTTTGGTCCTGAAATAAATATTACATAGCAAACAAGCAAACATTGCAATATTTCATGTGTTAACATATATATATTTAATGTATTTTCGAGGGATAATTTATGTGTATTTGGAGCGTTATCAGCGACTTTGATACTTCATAATGTTTTCGTCTTTTCTCCTAAGCAATCAACTCATCATTATCTTAACATTACAAAGAAAAATATGGTCAAATTATTACATAAGGATGGTGGCTCTACATAGTTTCTAAGCTCTAATATGAATGTTTCAAAGAGTATTTATTGACTTTGGCATGTCTTACTAACAAATATCTTTCTTCGAATTGTTGTATAAGAAAACAAACACCAACTTGAAAAACAAACAAAACTTACTGAACAAAAAACAACTTTAGAAAACAAACACCGACATCATTCATCATCTAACTTCAAATACAAACACAACTTATAGAACAAACAACTTACAAAACAAACACCAACATCATTCATCATCTGCATATTTTTTCATCGCCTTTTTGACAAAATGAAATTGTGTTCTCCAAACAAATCCAGCCAAGCTTTTCTGAATGTTCCATTTTTTTATCATTGTTATCCAAATGAAGGTTCACTCTCACCTTTATTTTTTTGGCAAACACAACACTGCGTAAACATCTTCCAGGGATTTCTTCAGCCATAGGTGAAGTTTTCTTAGAAAGCAAGTCTTCTCCGTCGACCATCATAAACTTATGGTTATCAGAGGGCGAAATACAGTTTCTTTTAAGAACCTCAATTAACATTATCATTTCTTCAGCCATCAGTACTAATTTCTTAGAAGTTACTTCTTCTTCGTCGACCATGGGAAAGTTACTGTTTCACTTAGTGCCGACATGTTTTGAGTTATTAAGATTGACGGGTGAGAATCAGATTTAAATACTTGTGTTTGGGGGTATAATGGTGTATTTGGGTCTCAAGGACTAATCGTGTAAGGAAAACCACAATTCTTCATTTTCCCGCCAAGAGACTAGCCCTTTTGTCCCCCAATAGAAATACAAAACGTAGTTACACGTGTAACAAACAACAATCACGGTTAAATAGGGACCAAACGGGTAAAACCGGTTATAACATCAGGGACCAAGTGCGTATAAACTCTTGTGATATTGACATGCTTTTGCAACTAAATTATGACTTTGACTTATCTGCCAATTCAATGGACTATGGAACGTAGTAACACGTGTAACAAACAACATTCACTGTTATATAGGTACCAAACAAGAAAACATGGTTTCCACATCAAGTTATGTATAACCTCTCATGCTACTTATATGGTTTTACAAATGGGCAAAACTAGTTTCCACATCATACACCAACTATGTATAACCTATCATGCTACTGAGTAGTTTTTTCCATAATACATTAAATAGGTCACAAACAACTTAAATCAGTCCTAAACAAGTGCAATTATCCATTTTCCACCTAAGTGGACTTTTATGTTTGCCTCTAAAAGGACTTAGATAGTTGCCACAGATGTGGACTTTGATGTTTTACACTTATGTGGACTTGAATTACAGACATACACTCTCCTGAAACAGATTAGTTTTTGGAATTACAGAAAAGACCATTCACTTGCACCACCTGATGCACTTGACTATGTTGGTACACCATCACCCATTTCTCTTCCATATGCATTCCTTGTTTCACTCACTGGCACTTGAGAACTAGTAGAAGGTTGACTTGCAGTTTGAGTGACAGTTCTTTTTTGTGGACTCATTCTTTCTATTTGTACTCTACTCTTTGTCCATCTACTATGGGATGAACCTTGACTGGCAACACCTGCACCACTTTGACCACCTTCACCAAAAGCAGTAGACAAACCTATAACAGCACCAGCACCTGATCCACCAGAACCATCTTGACCAGCTGCGGGTTCTATTTGTTGTGCTTGCCTAGATGCACTACCACTGGCTTATGCATTGTTGCCACCTACATTTAAAAAAAATCCTTGTAAGTTGTTCCATGATGTTTAGATCAAAGACACACTTATAGCTTGAAGCTGAAATAACTACCTGTTGTTTCCTTTCGACCTTGTCCTTTGCATGTTGCCTTATTGTGTCCAGGTGATAGGTTTACCAAAACTGAAATATGTCAAGGATCAACTATGTTCCTCTTATGAAGTAAGTAAAGCAAAAAAAGAATCTCATTAAAGACGAAGGCCATTCCAAATTCGAAAGGAAGGCTAATCTGCTTCATATAGACTTATGCGGTCCAATGTGGGTTGAAAGCATAAATGGGAAGAAATATATTCTTGTAATTGTTCACGACTATTCTAGATACATTTGGACTCAATTTCTAAGATCTAAGGATGAAACACCTGAAGTTCTAAAAAATTTTCTCAAGATGATTCAACGCAATCTTTGAGCTCAAGTGATTACTGTTCGAACTGACAAAGGCACAAAGTTCTTAAACAAGACACTCCATGCATATTTCAAAGAAGAATGAATTGAGAATCAAACTTCCACTCCTCGAACACCTGAACAGAATGGCGTTGTCGAAAGACGAAACCGTACTCTGGTTGAGGCTGCTCGAACGATGCTTTCAACTTCTAAACTGCCTTTATTCTTTTGGACTGAAGTTATTGCAACTGCATGCTATACTCAAAACATATCTATAATCATCCCAACATATGAGAAGACTGCATATCACATCATTAATGACAAGAAACCTTTAATTAGACACCTTCACATCTTTGGTTGCACTTGTTACTTAACCAGAGATGGTGAAAATCTTGACAAGATAGAAGAAAAAGGGGATCCGTGCATTCTGGGGGATACTCAACTCAGTCGAATGGATATAGAGTGTACAAAAAAAGAACCCGATTAATAGTTAAATCCATACACATTAAGTTTGAAGAAATCAAAGAGATGACATAGATGTTTATTGCTAATAACACTTCAGGCCTCGTTCCCCAACAAAAAAAGGCGTTAGACTATGATAACTCTGGCCCTGCGCCCCATCAACAAAATGTTTCTCCATAAGCAGTTACAACAGCTCCATCACAACAAGAGTTAGATCTTCTTTTCGGTCCTTTGTACGATGAATTTTTTACTGCAGGTACTTCAAGTGTCAACAAGTCTTCTTCTCCCACCGACAATTCTGCTCAACAAGACATACAACCTACAACGATTATTCACCCTACAACAGAACCAATAAATCCAACTACAACTGTCACTGCTAAGGAAAACAACACCGATAATCAAGCAAAAATTCAAGTAGACAATGCACATGTTGACGACAACGAATTCTACAACGTCTTCAGTACACCGGTACGTGAAGAAGCAAAGTCATCCTCTCGCTTTGTTGATCCGTCAAATATGCACACTTTCTACCAACATCATCAATTTGAACGTTAATGGATAAAAGATCACCCGTTATCTCAAGTTCGTAGAAATCTATCCAAGCCAGTGCAAACCAGACGGCAACTTGCAACAGATCCTAAAATGTGTATGCTCACGCTACTGTGAGTACTACTGAACCAAAAAAACATTAAGGAGGTAATGGCTGATTCCACATTGATCGAGGCAATGCAGGATGAGCTTCATTAATTTGATAAACTCCAAGTATGGGAGCTCATTGACAAACCCTTTGGCAAGACTGTTATAAAGCTAAAGTGGTTATGGAAGAACAAAAAGGTTGAAGAATAAACTGTAACTCGCAACAATGCACGACTTGTAGCTAAGGGATATGCTCAGGAAGAGGGTATTGATTTCGAGGAATCATTTGCTCCAGTTGCTCGCTTGGAAGCTGTTCGAATTTTCATCGCATATTGATGCGGTTGTCGTAAGAGACTTTTACAAGAAGTTTTACAACTTCCTAGGCAGAGTACCTAACCGTTGTAGTAGTAGTATAGGCAAGACTCAGAGGTTGTTATCGTTCTCTAGGGGAATAGGTTGGGAAGGTTTGATCACGGTCTATCAGAATTCCAAGGGTTGAGAGAAGATTATTTTTGTATTTTATGAAAGCAAGTAAAATCATATAATTGAGAGGTGGGCTGGTTTTAGCTATTAAACTAAATAATAAACTAAGCTATTGGTGATAACAATATAATAAAAAGGTGGTGTTCATTTAATCATGTATTACTCTCTAGATTGCTTCTCCTAGTGTTGTTGCTTTGTCACACTTGTGATGATCTATGTAATTATTTCCTAAGTCATGAACGAATTACACGAACCCGTCGTCTATTTAATATTCCGTTAAGGCAACGCACAAGTAAGGTAGTATGGAGACTATTACAAGGCCCCTAAGAGTATATTAAATGCATTTGAAATATATTAAGAGTGGATCAACCATATAAGGGGCAAGGTAGTATGAAGACTGTTACCCGATGGCATCCTTTCTACACAATTATGTTTTCCTAGACATATCAACAACAATATACACAAAAGCTGGTTTTCTAAGACTTAACATGCATATTCATCACAAGAAGCAACACCACTAAAATCTACATCCTAGGTTTCATACAATCATAAATAAATACAATAGAAGGTTTAGCCAAGCATGTTAAAGGTAAAGCAAGAATAATAATGAATCAAACAACACATAGACATATTGAATGATTAAGATAATCTTACTTGATTAAAACATGAGTTGAATGAAGTACAATAGGGTTTTGAGGCCCTAAAATCATCCCTAACACCTGCTACGTCCCTTTCTTTTACTCTAAAGTTACACACTTAAAACCCTCAAAACGGATTTGTATTTATAGGAAAATCGCTGCGACGACGTCTCGTGTTAATCGTGACGCCGTCATGAATAAAATATTCTAGATAATGGGCTGCGTCGTAGAATCTGACGCCGTCTGGAAATCTTGTGACGCCGTCTTGAGATGGGTTGTGACGGCGTCATGTGTTATCTATGACCCCGTCTCCAGCTTCTGAGTATAAATTCTTAAGAGATGTTGGTATAGGTTCGTAGTCTTGTCCGTTTCTTCTCTAAAAAAGCCCAAGTTACGTGTATTTCCTCCAAATTCCTTCCAAATGCTGAATACATGAAAATGAACGATTAAGTACCTATTTTGGGCATAAATGCATGATTTATAGGGTTAAACGACCCCGAAAAAGTGTATAAAATGACACCTCATCAAATACCCCTACACTTGGGATTTGCTTGTTCTCAA